>ML108770.1:10754-44666 GCA_003697995.1 Taxidea taxus jeffersonii | reverse complement strand
GGGGGGGGAGCAAGCACAGGCAGACAGAGTGGCAGGCAGAGGCAGAGGGAGAAGCAGGCTCCCTGCCGAGCAAGGAGCCCAATGTGGGACTCGATCCCAGGACGCTGGGATCATGACCTGAGCCGAAGGCAGCCGCTTAACCAACTGAGCCACCCAGGCGTCCCTGATTTTACCAATTTAAATTCCCACCAACAATGTATGATCCATATCCTTGTCAACACTTGTTATTTCTTGTCTTTTTTATTTTAACCATTCCACTAGCTGTAAGGTGATATCTCATTGTGGTTTTGATGTGCATTGCCCTGATGACTAGTGATGTTGAGCATCTTTTCATGTATCTCTTGGGCATCACAATCTTCTTTGGAAAAATATCTATTCATGTCCTCTGTCCAATATTTTTTTTAAAGATTTTCTTTATTTATTTTAGAGACAGAGAGCACATGAACAGGGGCTAGGGGCAGAGGGAGAGGGAGAAGCAGACTCAGCCTTCCTGCTAAGCTGGGCTTGATCCCAGGACCCTAGGATCATGACCTAAGCCAAAGATGCTTAACTGAACCACTTAGACATCCCACCTCTGTCCATTTTCCTTAAAGATTTTATTTATTTATTTGACAAATATCATAAGTAGGCAGAGAGGCAGGCGGGGGAGGTGGGGAGAAGCAGGCCCCCTGCTGAGCAGAGAGCCTGATGTAGGGCTCGATTCCAGGACCCTGAGATCATGACCTGAGCCGAAGGCAGAGGCTTTAACCCACTGAGCCACCCAGGCACCCCCTCTGTCCATTTTTTTTTTTTTTTAAGATTTTATTTATTTATTTGATAGACAGAGATCACAAGCAGGCAGAGAGGCAGGCAGAGAGAGAGGAGGAAGCAGGCCCCATGCAGTGCAAAGAGCCCGATGCGGGGCTCGATCCCAGGACACCGGGATCACGACCTGAGCCGAAGGCAGAGGCTTTAACCCACTGAGCCACCCAGGCGCCCCCCCTCTGTCCATTTTTAATTGGATTGTTTTTGATGCTGAGTTGTAGACATTCTTTATATATTTGGGGTATTAATCTTTTTTTTTTTAAAGGTTTTTTATTTATTTATTTGACAGACGGAGATCACAAGTAGGCAGAGAGGCAGGCAGAGAGAGAGGAAGGGAAGCAGGCTCCCTGCTGAGCAGAGAGCCCGATGTGGGACTCGATCCCAGGATCCTGGGATCATGACCTGAGCCAAAAGCAGAGGCTTTAACCCACTGAGCCACCCAGGCGCCCGGGTATTAACCTCTTATTGGATATATCATTGCAAAAATCTTTTCCTATTTAATAGATCTCCATTTTGTTTGATGGTTTCTTTTGCTGTGCAAAGGCTTATTCTTTTGATGTAGTCCTAGTAGTTTATTTTTGCTTTTGTTTCCCTTGCCTTAGGAGACATACCTGGAAAAATGTTGCTATGGCCCATGTCAGAGAAATTATTGCTTATGTCCTGTTTTAGGATTTTTGTCATTTTAGATCTCATTTAAGTCTTTTTTTTTTTTTAAGATTTTATTTATTTATTTGACGGACAGAGATCAGAAGTAGGCAAAGAGGCAGGCAGAGAGAGAGGAAGGAAAGCAGGCTCCCCACCAAGCAGAGAGCCTGATGTGGGGCTCTATCTCAAGACCCTGGGATCTCAACCTGAGCCAAAGGCAGAGGCCCTAACCCACTGAGCCACCCAGGCGCCCCTCATTTAAGTCTTTAATCTATTTTGGGTTTATTTTTGTGTATGGTGTTAGAAAGTGGTCCAGTTTCATTCTCTTACACATAACTATCCAGTCTTCCCAACACCATTCATTGAAAATAGTGTCTTTTCCCCATAATATATTCCACAATATGTCCATATTACCCAAAGTGATCTACAGATTTGATGCAGTCCCTGTCAGAATACCAACAGCATTTTTCACAGAACAAATAATACTAAAATTTGTATGGAACCACAAAACACCCTGACTAGCCAAAGGAATCTTAAGAAAGAAAAAATAAAGCTGGAGGTATCACAATTTCAGATTTCGATATACTACAAGGCTTTGATAACCAAAACAGTATGGTACTAGCACAAAAACAGACAACTAGATCAATGGAATAGAATAGAAAGCCCATGGGATGCCTGGGTGGCTTAGTTGGTTAAGTGGCTGCCTTTGGCTCGGGTCATGATCCCAGCGTCCTGGGATCGAGTCCCACATTGGGCTCCTTGCTCAGTAGGGAGTCTGCTGCTCCCTCTGCCTCTGCCTGCCACTCTGTCTGCCTGTGCTCACTCTCTCTGAAAAATAAATAAATAAAATCTTTAAAAAAAAGTAAGCCCAGAGATAAACCCATACTTATCTGGTCAATTAATCTATAACATGACAAAGGAGGCATGGTTATTATTGTTTTAAAACAAAAGACATGGAGCGCCTGGGTGGCTCAGTGGGTTGAGCCTCTGCCTTCAGCTCGGGTCATGATCTCAGGGTCCTGGGATCGAGCCCCACATCGGGTTCTCCGCTCAGTGGGGAGCCTGCTTCACTTCCTCTCTCCGCCTGCCTTTCTGCCTACTTGTGATCTCTGTCTGTCAAATAAATAAATAAAATCTTTAAAACAAAACAAAACAAAACAAAAAAAAAACAAAACAAAAGACAAACCCATTAATCTGGTAGGAGGAAAATGTTTTTCTTTAAATATCCCTTTTATTTTTTAATTAATTATTATTTTTAAAATTTCCTTTTTAAAGAGTACTAGTGAGGCTTCATATTTGTGTTTCATTTCTATTTCCTGTCTTCCGAATAAACTTTTCATATTCTTTTCTAGTTTCTCAGTGGGGTTTTGTATGTTTCTTCACCATTTGTAGAGGCTCATGATGGGGTAAAAACTTGAACCATTTGAAAATGGTAGATATGTCAAAAGCTTTTGCAGACTCAAGTAAATAAAGACCACGGTGCATAGTTACAGTTAGTGTTTATATTGCCTAATGCTATTTTGTCTGTGATTTTGCCATACAGTGTGCTTTGAGTTAAGAGTCACATACAATAACCTTTTCAATAGAACTAATACAGAATATGTTCTCTAACCACAATGGAGTGAAATTAGAAATCAGTAATGGAAAGAAATTTGGGAAGCCCCTAAATATGGAAATTAAACAACATACTCCTATAGCACCAATGCGACAAAAAAGAAATCAAAAGAGAAATTTAAAATTACTTAGAGGTGAATGAAAACTCACAGGATGTAGCTAAAGCATGCTTAGAGGGAAATTTATAGCTTTAAATGCCTATGGTAAAAAAGTCAAAAGATCTCAAATCAGTAACCTAACCTTCCACCTTAAGACACTGAGAAAAGAAGAGTACACTAAATATAAAGCATGCAGATGGAGGGAAATGTGAAAGATTAGAGTGGAAATTAATGAAATAGAGAACAGAAAAACAGTAGGAAAAAAATCAATGAAATCAAAAGCTTGTTCTTTGAAAAGAAGAACAAAATTGACAGACCTTTAGGTATATTGCTCGGGAAAGAAATAGGGAAGATTCAAATTACCAGAATCAGAAAAAAAAGAGAGCACATCAATAGCAATGTGATAGAAATAAAAAAAATATTTAAAAGAAAGTTATGAATAACGGTATGCTAATAAAATAGGTAACAAATGAAATGCACAAAGTTTTATAAAGAGACTGCCAAAACTGACTCAAGAAGGAGTAGACAATCTGAGTAGACCTATAACAAGTAAAGAAATTAAATTAGTAATGAAAAAACAGAAACCTACTGACAAAGAAAAGCTCACGCTCAGATGGCTTCATACATTTAAACAGGAACACCAGTTTTTCACTTTCCCCCAAAATAGAAGAGGAGTGAACACTTCCCAGCTCATTCACTAAAGTTAGTATGAGCCTAAAACCAAAACCAAAGACCTCCCTCACATGAAAAGCAAACTCTAGACCAATGTTTTTTTTTTTTTTAATAAATATGGATGTAAAAATCCTTAACAAAATGCTAGCAAGCCAAATTCAGCTGTATGTAAATAGGATTATACACAGTGACCAAATGGGATTTATTCCAGGAATGCAAGTTCGTTCAACATCTGAAAATAAGTAAAAAAAAGAATAAAGGACAAAACTCTATGATTATCTCAGAATAGACTGAGAAAAAGCATTTGATAAGATCTGATATAATTTCATTATTAAAATAATTTTTAAAAAACCTGGGAGTAGAATAGAACTTCTTCAGCCTGATAAAGGCCGTCTGAAAAACTGACAGCTAACATACTAATAGTGAAAAATATGGAATGCCTTCCCTACCTAAGATCAGGAACAAAACAGCTATATTCTTTTTTTTTTTTTTTTAAGATTTTATTTATTTGTCAGAGAGAGAGCAGAAGCGAGCACAGGCAGACAGAGTGGCAGGCAGAGGCAGAGGGAGAAGCAGGCTCCCTACCGAGCAAGGAGCCCGATGTGGGACTTGATCCCAGGACGCTGGGATCATGACCTGAGCCGAAAGCAGCCGCTTAACCAACTGAGCCACCCAGGCGTCCCTCTTTTTTTTTTTTTTTTTTAAAGATTTTTAATTAATTTATTTATTTGACAGATCACAAGTAGGCAGAGAGGCAGAGAGAGAGAGGAGGAAGCAGGCTGTCCGCAGAGCAGAGAGCCCGATGCGGGGCTCGATCCCACGACCCTGGGATCATGACCTGAGCCGAAGGCAGCGGCTTTAACCCACTGAGCCACCCAGGTGCCCCAAAACAGCTATATTCTTATGTCATATGTCCATTCTACATTGTACTGGAGGTTCTAGCCAAGGCACTTAGGCAAGAAAAAGAAATAAAAAGCATCTGTCCTGGGAAGGAAGAAATAACACTATCCCTGTCTATTCATATAACAGGACCTTATACACAAAAAATTCTAAGGAATCCATTAAAAAACTATTAGACATGATAAACAAGTTCAGGAAGGTTACAGGATACTATATCAATATATAAAAAAATCAGTTGTGTTTCTGATTATTTGCAGTGAGCAATATGAAAATGAAATTAAGAAAATCCATTTATTATAGCATCAAACTAATAAAACACTAATACATTTAATAAAGGAAGTACAAAACTTGTACTTGAAAACTATATGGATTTTTAAAGGGAACCAAGATGGCCAAAACAGTCTTGAAAAGCACTAAGCACTTTACATCTACATCACAGGATGTAGCTAAAGCATGCTTAGAGGGAAATTTATAGCTTTAAATGCCTATGGTAAAAAAGTCAAAAGATCTCAAATCAGTAACCTAACCTTCCACCTTAAGACACTGAGAAAAGAAGAGTGCACTAAATATAAAGGTAGTAGATGTAAAGATCAATGAAATAGAATTGAGAATCCAAAATTAATCCCAAATGTCTTTGGTCAACTAATTTTTGAAAGGGAACCCATACCATTCAATGGAAAAGGAACAGTCTATTCAACATGTGGTGCTGGGACAACTGGGTATCCACCTGCAAAAGAAAGAATTTGGAGACTTAACTAACACCATATGTAAAAATTAACTCAAAATGTATCAAAGACCTAAATATGTCAGCTACAACTATAAACTTCTTAGAAGAAAATATGGTTGTAGATTTTCATGACCGTGGATTTGGCAGTGGATTATTAGATGCAACAAAAGTACAAGGAACAACAACAACAACAACAACAAAAATAGATAAATTGGACTTCATCAAAACTGAAGAATTGTGCTGGAAGGACACTATCAAGAAAGTGAAGACAGTCCACAGAACAGGAAAAAATATTTGCAAATTTTATGTCTAATGTCTAGACCATATAAAGATTTCTTATAGCCTAACAATAAAAATGCAAATAACACAATTAAAAAATGGACAAAGGATCTTAAAAAGGCATTTCTCCAAAGAAGATATACAAGTAGCCAATAAACAAAAAAATGATGCTTAGCATCTTCAGTCATTAGGGGAATAAAAATCAAAACCACAGTGAGATGCAGTTTCACACCTTTCAGATGGTTATTACTAAAGAAGGCTCAACTATACCAAGTTTTGGTAAGGACTAAGAATAATTGGAGCTCTCGTCCATTTCTGATGGAAATGTAAAATGCCTCAGTTGCTTTGAAGAACAGTTCAGCAGTTCTTCAAAAAATTAAAGATACAGGCTTACTATATGACCCAGCAATTCCACGTGTAGATATATTCACAGCAGCATTATTCACAACAGCTAAAGAAATAATACAAAGGTTGAAAGATTCACCACAATTCAAAGGGTGAATTCTTTATAATAACAGTTTTATTGAAATGTAACTCACACAGCATGCAATTCATCCTGTTAAGGTACACAATTCAGCAGTCTTTGATATATTTATGTATGGGGACAATCAACATCAAAGTTAATTTTCCAACATTTTCATCATTTCAAAGAGATGCCCTTTTGTGACCAAGCACATATCCCTCTATCTATCCCAGCCTTCAGTACCTACCTGCTGATCGAATTTCTGTCTCTGTTAGATTTGCCCATCATGGAAATTTCATGTAGATGGAATCATATAAGTTTTTTGTAAGTAGCTTCTTTCATTTGACATGTTTTTGAGATTCATCCAGGTGTAGTGTATATTAATATTTCATTCCATTTTATGCTCAAAGAATATTCCACTGTATTTTGTTGATCCATTCATCAGCGGCTGAGATGGTCATTTGGGTTGTTTCCACCTTTTGAGTATTATGAATATTGCTGGTATAAACATTTATGTACACATTTTGTGTGAAAATGCTTCAGTTCTCTTGATAGATATGTTTACAAGTTTTGGTTGGAAGTATGTTTCAGTTTGTTTGTTTTTTAAGATTTTATTTATTTATTTGACAGAGAGAGACACAGCAAGAGAGGGAACCCAAGCAGGGGGAGTGGGAGAGGGAGAAGCAGGCTCTCTGCCAAGCAGGGAGCCTGATGCCAGGCTCAGTCCCAGGACTCTGGGATCAGGACCTGAGCCAAAGGCAGATGCTTAACGACTGAACCACCCAGGTGCCCCATGTTTTCAGTACTTTTGGGTCTATTTATCCTAGGTATGAAATGGCAGGGCCATTAAACCTATATTTAACTTTTTTGTTAAACTGGGTGGCTCAGTTGGTTAAGCGGCTGCCTTCGGCTCAGGTCATGATCCCAGCGTCCTGGGATCGAGTCCCGCATCGGGCTTCTTGCTCGGCAGGGAGCCTGCTTCTCCCTCTGCCTCTGCCTGCCACTCTGTCTGCCTGTGCTCGTTCACTCTCTCTCTCTGACAAATAAATAAATAAAATCTTTAAAAAAAAAATTTTTTTTTCTGAGTTGTGGTAAAATACACATGAATTTTTTTACTTTAAATTGAATAAAATTTTAAAAATTAAATAAAACATGCATAACATAAAACTTACCATTGTAATTATTTTACAGTGTACAGTTCAGTGGCATTAATTATATTCTCTTATGCCACCATCACCATCATTCATTTACCCATCTCTTCACTTTTCAAAACTGAAACTTTATGAGTTCACCAGTTTCCCCTTACCCCCAGTCCTTAGTAAGATGCTAGGTGCCTTTCACTGAGAAAGAGAATTTTGGGAAAGTATTGGGTTGGGACAAAAATCCAAACACCTCAGCAATTTCAGACTTACTGCCAAATTATAAAATAATGTACAGCTGCCTGGGTGGCTTAGTTGGTTTAGTGACCAACTCTTGATTTCAGATGAGGTCAGCACACCCTGCTGGGCGTGGAGCCTACTTAATAATAATAATAATAGTGATGATGATGATGATTAAAGAATTTCCATATATCCCTCTTCCTGATTCACTAATAGTTAACATTTTCCCACATTTGCTTTATCATTATCGCTGTGTATATACATATCTTTTCCTGAACCATTAACAGTAAATTGCAGTCATAATGCCCTTTTTCCACCAAAGTAATACTTAAATACTTAAGTGTATTTCTTTTTTTTTTTTTTTTTAAGATTTTATTTATTTCACAGACAGAGATCACAAGTAGGCAGAGGCAGGCAGAGAGGGAGGGGGAAGCAGGCTCCTCGCTGAGCAGAGAGCCCGATGTGGGGCTCAATCCCAGGACCTGGGATCATGACCTGAGCCGAAGGCAGAGGCTTCAACCCACTGAGCCACCCAGGCGCCCCTTAAGTGTATCTCTTAAGAAGGATATAATTTGGACATCTGGCTGGCTCATTCAGCAAAGCGTCCAACTCTTGATTTTTGGCTCAGATTATGATTTTAGGATTGTGAGATAGGCCATGTGTGGAGGTCCACACTGGGTGTGAAACCTGCTTAAGATTCTCTTTCTTCCTCCGTACCTGTTAACCGCCCCCCACCCCACATGCATGCGCATTCTCTCTCTGAAATAAATAAATACATCTTTTAAATAAAAAGGATGTAATTTTTATAAACACAGTGTAGTTCTGAAAATCAGGAAATTTAACTTCATACAATACTAATATTAATCTCAGCCTTTATTCACATTCTACTGATTGTCCCAATATTATCCTTCATATAAATTTTTCTTTCTGGTTCAAGGTTACAGAATGCATTTAGTTTCCATCCCTCTTCTTTAATTTGGAGCGGTCCCTCAGCCTGTCTTTGTCTTTCATGACCTTAACATTTTTGAAGAATATAGACCATTTATTACAGAATGTCTTTTAATCTGTGTTTATCTGTTCAGTCTGTATAATCTGTATTTCCTCTGTTTAGGTTCAGGTTATATATTTTGGCAGGAATACCACATAAATAGTATTTGCTCTCAGTTTATCACATTATAAGGCACAGATGAGGTTTGACTCATTATTGTTGTTAACTCTGATACTTGGTTAAGGTGATGACTACCAGGTTTTTAGTTGTAGAGTTACAATTTTTTTTAAAAGATTATTTATTTATTTATTTGTTAGAGAGAGAGAGAGCGAGCACAGGCAGACAGAGAGGCAGGCAGAGGCAGAGGGAGGAGCAGGCTCCCTGCCGAGCAAGGAGCCCGATGTGGGACTTACCCCAGGATGCTGGGATCATGACCTGAGCCGAAGGCAGCTGCTTAACCAACTGAGCCACCCAGGCGTCCCTACAATTTTTTTTTTAAGATTTTATTTATTTATTTGACAGAGAGACAGATCACAAGTAGGCAGAGAGGCAGGCAGAAAGAGAGAGGGAAGCAGGTTCCCTGCTGAGCAGAGAGCCCGCCGTGGGGCTCTGGGATCATGACCTGAGCCGAAGGCAGAGGCTTTAACCCACTGAGCCAGCCAGGCACCCCTAGAGTTACAATTTTTCCTGTGATTAATAAGTGGTTTGTGGGAGATACTTTGAGTTAATGTAAATATCCTCTTTCCCATCAAATTTTACTCCCTATTTTAGGGGACTATTAATAAATTTTGCTTAGTTAGTTGTTACTCTGGTCATTGCAAAATCATGATTTTCTAACTCTTATTCCTTATTAGTTGACATACTACTGTAAATAAAGCTTTCCTTCCCTTCTTTCCTCTCTCTCTCATTTTATTCGATATATTATAATTTATTTCTATCATTATTATTATTTTTGAAGATTTTATTTATTTATTTGACAGGGATCACAAGTAGGCAGAGAGGCAGGCAGAGAGACGGAGGGAAGCAGGCTCCCAGCTGAGCAGAGAGCCGGATGTGGGCTCGATCCCAGGACCCTGGGGTCATCACCTAAGCTGAAGGCAGAGGCTTTAACTCACTGAGCCACCCAGGTGCCCCACCTATCAGTATTATTGTTTGCAGTTCAGATTGTTTCTTTACATGTCTTTCAAATACAGGGTATGAATCTGCCATTTTTTTTTCACAGTAGGAAGAAAGTCGTGCTTTCAGGTACTTTTAACTCTTCAAAGCTCGTCTCATTTTATACTGTCAGTAATCCTTTGAGGTACATTGTACAGCTAATCCTCATTTGAAAAGATTTGGTTCACAGGTTTGGCTAGGAAATTAATACTCTTTTTTTTTTAAGATTTTATTTATTTATTTGACAGACAGAGATCACAAGTAGGCAGAGAGGCAGGCAGAGAGGAGGAAGCAGGCTCTCTAAGGAGCAGAGAGCCTGATGCGGGGCTCGATCCCAGGACCCTGGGATCACGACCTGAGCCAGAGGCAGAGGTTTTAACCCACTGAGCCACCCAGGTGCCCCTTAATATTCTTTTCATATACAGCATCTGTACAACTGAAGTTGGAGATCTTCTGCTTTCCTTCCTACCTATGAAGATTTTTCCAGTAGAAAAAATATTCTGTCATTTTTTTAAATAAGGCTTTCTTAGAGCCTAGTTTTTTTTTTTTTTTAATATTTTATTTATTTATTTGACAGAGATCACAAGCAGGCAGAGACACAGGCAGAGAGAGAGAGGAGGAAGCAGGCTTCTGGCTGAGCAGAGAGCCCGATGCGGGGCCCGATCCCAGGACCTGGGATCATGACCGGAGCCGAAGGCAGAGGCCCTAACCCACTGAGCCACCCAGGCGCCCCTCTTAGAGCCTAGTTTTAATTCTTGTCTGTCTCTATCTCACCTTTCCATCCAGTCTCTCTGTTTCTTTTCTGTCCTTTAGTTCTGTGGCATAAGTATAGTAAACTCTTAACAGGCAGCAGATAGAACCATATAGCATTTTTACATTTATGAAACTACTCAGATATTATGTATGGTTTGTTAGGAGAGTGTACCTGTTAAAATCATTTGCATACAAAGTACACTGAGTTTTTGTCTGTGCTTGGAAACAATCCATATTGAAACTGAATGAGTCATTAAGTTATTTCTGTCTTACTTAAGGAACTTAATTCTCAGATTTTCTTGATATATTTAACCATTGATTTTTTTTTTCCCTTATAGCAGTAGTTTATTTATTTATTTATTTTTTTTTAAAGATTTTATTTATTTGTTTGTTAGAAAGAGAGAGAGAGCGAGCACAGGCAGAGTGGCAGGCAGAGGCAGAGGGAGAAGCAGGCTCCCTGCCGAGCAAGGAGCCCGATGCGGGACTCGATCCCAGGACGCTGGGATCATGACCTGAGCCGAAGGCAGCCGCTTAACCAACTGAGCCACCCAGGTGTCCCTATAGCAGTAGTTTTAAACGGGTTGGTTTAGCTTATTTTTGACACAGATTGCTTTTATTCTTGGGGATGTGATTTGCTTACTCACTCCATTAGTGTAAAAATGATGTCACTTTGGTGGCCTGCGTATAACACTAAAATAGCATCATCTGCAGAGCAGACACGCTAGGAAGCTATTAGTGATGATGGCGTGATACAAGAAGTGACCAGTATGGGAAGGGCATCATAGAACTGTGATTGTTGCCCTGAGGGTGTGATGGAGACTTCAGCCATCTTTCAGCCTAACATTCAGCATGCAGTAATAGGCTGGTTCTGTAACAGTGTTGCCTGGTTACCTTAATAGACAGGGGAAGGTTTCAGCTTGTTGTTTGAAAATCAAAGTATTTGTTAACAATGGAAGCAACCTTCAGGGTCAGTAAACAGTTTAGTTATGAGAAATGTTTTCATACTAAAATAGTTTGTTAATAAAATTCTGCTTTATTAACTGAGAGAGTCATTGTCAGCTTCATATCTATAATTTCTCAGTTTCATTGGCTTAATTTGATTGATAATTTTGAGCTTTATGTATAAGACATCCTGAGGACATGAGTGTTAGTTTCACATTTTTGCAGCCTAAATAACTTGGAGGCAAGAATTAACTCTGATCCAAAATGTTTGAGTGAACCATTTTTATAATGAGAGGTTTTGTTTCTGAGCACCCACCCTCAGCGTAGTGGCTTTCTCCCCAGGTTTCCTTTGTTCTCTTCTCTAAGTAAGCCTACCTGCCCATCCCATATCCACATGGGACATAGCTTCTCACCAAGTCTAGTTTCCTGCTTAATTCAGGAATCTTCTCCTGGAGCATTCTGGTGTGAGCCATTAACAGGTGCTCTCTATCTTTCATGACAGACTGCCCTTTCTAGCCATCACTAGAAAGTTCATGCTTGTGTGTTCTAGATCAGCAGACCTGTTCATCCAGGTGCCCACTCTTACCTCTGACCCATCTCCATTTATCTGATTTTTGCCATCACTTGGTCTTTTTTTCCTTGCCTGTTTTCCTTCTCTGCTTAAGTAGATTGGGTGTGTGTTTTTTTTTTTTTAAGTACATGCTAAAAGCTAGATAATATGCTAGGCACTTGTACTTACTGAATGTCTGTTATATCCCAGACACTATTAGCTAATTTTACATTCAGTAATCCTTTTGGGAGGCACTGGGGGCAGGGAGAGAGAGGGAGAAAGCGAGATCCAGTGAGTGTGAGGGCACAAGGGGAGGGACGGGGTGGGGGGAGGGAGAAAGAGAATCCCAAGCAGGCTCCATGCCTAGGGGAGCTGGATTCCACAACCCTGATATCATGACCTGAGCTGAAATCAGGACTTGGATGTCTAGCTGACTGAGCCACCCAGGTGCCCCCATACAGTAATTCTTAAATAAGTTCATTTAGTATACTCACTACAAAACTTCATGGTAGGGGATATTATCCTATTTTTACAAAGTAGGGATTTCTTTTTTTTTTAAGATTTTATTTATTTATTTGTTAGAGAGCGAGCACAGGCAGACAGAGTGGCAGGCAGAGGCAGAGGGAGAAGCAGGCTCCCTGCCGAGCAAGGAGCCTGATGTGGGACTCGATCCCAGGACGCTGGGATCATGACCTGAGCCGAAGGCAGCCGCTTAACCAACTGAGCCACCCAGGCGTCCCCAAAGTAGGGATTTCTATAAAAACTTGTGGGGTTTAGTGAAAATCACATAGAGACTACGTAGCAGGGCCAGCAGTTAAACCTAGGTCTGTCTGACTTCATCCCTGCTCCTTCAGCTGTGCTACTTTGCCTCTAGACAGGAGATGAAACAATTAATGGAATCCACTTTGTCTGCAGAACTCCCTGTGCTTCCTTGAGGCATTCTCTGAACCTTTTTGGGTGTGGTGCTGTTACTGCTGCCTCTTTCTTTTTATGTTCTTAAAAATACATTTGTGATTCTTATGGATAATGGAATATTTTTCTTTTTTTAAAAAGATTTTATTTATTTACAAATGATTTATTTATTTGAGAAAGAGAACATGCATGCACACACGCAGTGGGAGGGGATAGGGAGAGAATCTTCAAGCAGATTCTCTGCTGAGCATGAAGTCCGATTCAGGGCTTGATCCCACCACTCATGAGATCATGACCTGATCCAAAACCGAGAGTTGGACCCTTAGGCAATTGAGCAACCAAGGCACCCCAAGATTTTATCTTTAAGTCATCTCTACACCCAACATGGGGCTTGAACTTACGACCCCGAGATCAAGAGTCACACGCTCTACTGACTGAGCCAGGCAGGCACCCCTGTTTTTCTAATGTTTATGAAACTGTATAGTTATTTTATTTTTCCTGATGTATTTAGACTGTTAATTTTTTTAAACTTTTTTATTATTAACATACAATTATTATTTGTTTCAGGGGTACTGGTATTCATCAGTCTTTTTTCTTTTTGAGATTTTATTTATTTGACAGAGATCACAAGTAGGAAGAGAGGCAGACGGGGCGGGGGGAAGCAGGCTCCCTGCTGAGCAGAGAGCCCGATGTGGGACTTGATCCCAGGACCCTGAGATCACAACCTGAGCTGAAGGCAGAGGCTTTAACCCACTGACTCACCCAGGCACCCCGGTATTCATCAGTCTTACCCAACACCCTGTACTTACCACAACACATATCCTCCCCAATGCCCATCACCCAGCCACCCAGTCTCTCCCACCACCCTCCTCTCCAGTAATTTTCAGTTTGTTTCCTAAGATTAAGTCTCAAACTTGCAGAAAAATTGCAAGTCCAGTAATAGAGAACTTTGTTTTCTTGTGAACTATTTTAGAATAAGTTGCTAACATAGTGCCCCATTCCTCTTGAATACTTCATTGTATATTTTCTTTTTTTTTTTTTTAAAGATTTTATTTATTTATTTGACAGAGATCACAAGTAGGCAGAGAGGCAGGCAGAGAGAGAGAGAGAGAGAGAGGAGGAGGAAGCAGGCTTCCTGCTTAGCAGAGAGCCCGATTTGGGGCTCGATCCCAGGACCCTGGGGTCATGACCCGAGCTGAAGGCAGAGGCTTTAACCCACTGAGCCATCCAGGTGCCCCCATTGTGTATATTCTATGAAGATATTTTCCTATATAACTTCAGCGTGATCATCAAAATCAGGACATTAACATCAATGTATACTACCATTTGATCCTTAGACTTCACTCCGATATCACTATTTGTCCCAATCATGTCTGTTATTGGTAAAGGAGCCAGTTCAGAACCACATGTTGCATTTTAGTCACATCTCATTAGTCTTCTTCAGTCTGGAATAATTCCTAGTCATTACTTGATTTTATGACATTAACGTTTTTGAAAATTATAGGATAGGTATTTTGTAGAACCTTTCTGAATTTGGATTTATCTGATATTTTCTCATAATTAGATTTAAGTTATCACCTTTGGCAAGAACTTACTGCATCCCGTTAGGTGCTACACCATTTTGATTTGTCGTACTACTAATGATGTTAACTTTTGATCACTTGGTTAAGATAGTGTCTGTCATGTTTCTTTACTGTAAGGTTACTCTTTCCTTTGAAATGAGTAAGTATTTTCTGGGGTGGCACTTTGAGACTATCTAAATATTCTGTCACCAAACTTTCAGTTTGTTTATATTGGTTACAAACTCACAGATTCCTTGTTTTTTCAGTGGATCACACTCTGTTACTATAATTGTTCACCTTGATGTTCAGATTTTCCTGATTTGAAAAATAGCAATAACAACAACAACAACAACAAACTATTTTCCTGATTTGGCCAAATAAGAGCCCCTTTAAGTTGGTTTCTGTGTTCTTTTGACTTCTATTATTTTTGAATACTTCCTTCTTTTCTGGCAGAACAAAATAATCCAGGCTCATCTTGTACTTTCTCTACTCTAGCTCCAAAATCAGCTATACTGTATTTACTTATCTGATACATCTTCCTGTTTGTTCAGTGTGTGTGTGTGTGTGTGTGTGTGTGTGTGTGTGTGTGTGACTTATACAAAGTATTGGTAGCCTAGTTAGCTAATCACAAGAATTGGTTATTAATTTAGTGTTCCTATGTTTTATCACATAGTAATTAGAAACTGGAGTGATTCTTCATGCTGGAGACTGGTGATATTTGGGAGTAACAGTATAAGTATATTTGAGGAAAACAGATATTGTGGAGCTTTTTAAGTATTTAAGGTGCAAATGCCAAACTCTGTACATGGTGAGCAAAGTTTTCAAAATCATGGAGTTATTTATGCAGCTGAGTGGAGAAACACGAGCTCTAGGCTGAGTGGGTGTCAGGAGTGTTCCGTATCATCTCTTCCACTAAATTATCTGTGTTTTAGACATATCACTTAATCTTTATGGTCCTGTAAAATAGGGGATTAGCAAATAAAGGCAGGTGGAGAGACATGGGTGATTATTGAGTGTACTTCCAGAAGCAGTTGTGACTTCAAATCAGTGGTTTCATTTATAAGTAGAAAATTCTAGAAAATCTGAACTTGAAGGGAGTATCTAAAGAAACTTGTTTTTGACATTTATGTATGTAGTTATCTTGTAATGAAACCATATATATACTTTATCTGTGACCATCTACCTTTCTTACTATTTTAGATTATGGCAACAATAGCTAATAATCATATTAAGCTTATAGTGTATCAAGTTTTCTTGTTTTACATTTATATCCCTATTTGAGCCTCATGATAACCCTGTAAGTTAGCTGAGGCAGCTATTACTGTTCTTTCTTTATAGATGAGGAAGTGAGGCTTTGAGAGAAGTGACTTGACTCTTGACTGATTTACACATATCATGAGTCACAGCTGACATTTGAAGCTGGTTTTATATATATATAATGCTTGGGATGCCTGGGTGGCTCGGTGAGTTAAGCCTGTGCCTTCAGCTCGGGTCATGATCCCAGCGTCCTGGGATCGAGTCCCACATCGGGCTCTCTGCTCGGCAGGGAGCCTGCTTCTCCTCTCCCCTCTCTGCCTGCCTCTCTGCCTACCTGTGTGATCTCTATCAAATAAATAAATAAAATCTTAAAAAAAAGAATATATATATAATGCTTTATATATATATGCATATATATACTCTATATTATGGAAATTGCAGATTTACTGTTATTTGCAGTTTTGAGTGTACATTTGATAATTTTTTTTGCTATGCAATCTTTTCATAGATTTTTCTTCTCTCACTTTTTGTCTTTGTCTGACCCAGTATTTTTATTTTTATTTTTTTGCTCTAGTATTTTATTTTATTATTATTTTTTTAAGATTTTAATTATTTATTTGACAGAGATCACAAGTAGGCAGAGAGGCAGGCGGAGTTGGGGGGTGGGGGGAAGGGGGTGGGGAGCAGGTTCCCTGCTGAGCAGAGAGCCCGATGTGGGGCTCGATCCCAGGACCCTGAGATCATGACCTGAGCTGAAGGCAGAGGCTTAACCCACTGAGGCCACCCAGGCGCCCCTTGCTCTAGTTTTTTAAAGCAAATTGCTGACATCATGTTATTTAAATCATAAATACTTCAGTATATATTTATAACTGATCTTTTAAAAAAATATAGCCATGATGCGGTTATTAACAGTACTCTGTATCAATTCATACCAGTTCATATTAAAATTTCCTTAATTGCATTAATCATATCTTTTTATAGTTAGTTTCTTTTGGTTTAACATCCAAAAAGACCTATATATTGCATTTGGATAGTCTCTTAAATTTCTTTTAATCTATAACAGTGCCCCCTTTTTTCTTGTTTTTTTCTTTAAAGGCCATAAATTTATTGAGAGCCTGGATCATTGGTCTTAAAGAATATTCTCCAGTCTGGGGGCGCCTGGGTGGCTCAGTGGGTTAAAGCCTCTGCCTTTGGCTCACGTCATGATCCCAGGGTCCTGGGATCGAGCCCCGCATGGGGCTCTCTGCTCAGCAGGGAGCCTGCTTCCTTCTCTCTCTCTGCCTGCCTATCTGCCTACTTGTGATCTGTCAAATAAATAAATAAAATTAAAAAAAAAAAAAAGAATATTCTCCAGTTTGGATTTGTTTGCTTTTTTTTGGTGTAATATCAGTGTTGACAGTGGGAAATGCCCTACTTACTGGTTTCTTTGTCCTTTTGATCTGGACTCCATTAATCCTTGATATCATCCTTGCTCTCTGGGGCAAGGTGTCCCAGGCTCTTACATATTTTGCCCCAGTCCTGAAACTAGCCATTTCTGTCAAGAGGTCTGTGGACCCAGATTTTAAAACTTAAGTCCCATTTACCAGTGTCTTCGACACTGAGCATAGTGATCCATTGGAGGGTAATGCAACCAGTTTTATAGGCCATGATTAGTATTTTTTAAAGGATTTTATTTTTATTTTTTTATTTTATTTTAAAGATTTTTTATTTTTATTTATCAGAGAGAGAGAGAGTGAGAGCAAGCACAGGCAGACAGAGAGGCAGGCAGAGGCAGAGGGAGAAGCAGTCTCCCTGCCGAGCAAGGAGCCCTATGTGGGACTCGATCCCAGGACACCGGGATCATGACCTGAGCCGAAGGCAGCCGCTTAACCAACTGAGCCACCCAGGCGTCCCTAAAGGATTTTATTTTTAAATAATGTCTAGGGGCACCTGGGTGGCTCAGTGGGTTAAAGCCGCTGCCTTCGGCTCAGGTCATGATCCCAGGGTCGTGGGATCGAGCCCCGCATCGGGCTCTCTGCTCTTCAGACAGCCTGCTTCCTCCTCTTTCTTTGCCTCTCTGCCTACTTGTGATTTCTGTCTATCAAATAAATAAATAAAATCTTCAAAAAAAAAATAATGTCTGTACACAATGTGGGGCTTGAATTTAACAATCCTGAGATCAAGACTAGTCTGCTGTACTAAGCCAGCTAGGCACTCCATCATGATGAGTATTTTTTTTGATAATTAAAATATCAGAGTATATCATAAGGTGTAAGGGTAAGTAATATCTTATTAGACTTTCTATATATATATATATATATATGTGAATATACATGTATATTCACATATATATGTATGTGAATATATGTATTCACATACATATATATGTATGTATGTGAATACTCTGTTGCAGTATAATGGATATTTCTTCCAGTGAATCTAAAAAGTTTAATAGTCAAGAGTTGCATGCTATATTATCATGTACTATACAACCTCATTTCTTTTTTTTTTTTTAAGTTTTTTTTTTAAGATTTTATTTAGTTATTTGACAGACAGAGATTACAAGTAGTCAGAGAGGCAGGCAGAGAGAAAGAGGGGGAAGCAGTCTCCCTGCTGAGCAAAGAACCCGATGCGGGGCTCGATCCCAGGACCCTGGGATCATGACCTGAGCCGAAAGCAGAGGCTTTATCCCGCTGAGCCACCCAGGTGCCCCTACAACCTTATTTCTTTAAAGTATTTTCAGTTCCTATTACTGCATTATGCAAATAGCTAATTTCAGTAGCATTGGACTAGGTATAGCAATAGGTAACTGATAATTTGTTAAAAATACTAGTGAGAAGACTTAACATTGAAAAAGATTGACAGTACTTAAGTGTTGACAAGGATTTGGCACAGTTGGAACACTGTTTATCACTGGTGGAACTATAAATTAGTTAAATTAGTACAACTGCTTTGGAAAACCGTTTGCTACTTGGTGGTGTCTTCTTAAGCTGAGCATATACATCTCCCGTGACCCGGCAATTCCAATCATAAGTTTATATCCAACAGAAGTCACATTCAAGCTACCATAGTCATGCTAGCATTATTAATAGACAAAAACTAGAAAAAAAAAAAACCAAATATCTACCAAGAAAGGATTTTGGTGTATTCACAAATGGAATACTATATGGTAATGAAAATGAATGAACCATTGCTGTATGCCATACTATGGATGACTCTTACAAATGTAATATTAAGCAAGAGGGGCCAGACACTTTGATTTTACCAAGTATAGAACAAGCAAAATAAATCTATGTGTTATAAGTCAAGATAGTGGCTATTTTTGATGGTGGTAGAGTAGTTAGTGGGAGGGGGGATCAAGAAGGATTTCTTGGGTGTTGGTCATGTTCTGTTTCTTCATCTGGGTGTGTCAATGTCATTGTATATGTGTATTTATTTTGTGAAAATTCATTGAGCTGTATACTTAAGCTTTTTGCATTTTTCTGTATAAATACTCAAAGTTTTAAAAATTTATAAATTTTATTTTGTTTTTAGATTTGAAAGCATATAAAATACAACTTAGGAACAATTTTTAAAGTACTTTCTCTTAACAAGGCAAAGTGCTAGCTGTTGGGAATGCAGTGATGAAAATTGGGGATCTTATTTTTAAGGATTTGTGGTTCTTTTGGAAGAAACATACACAAGTAACATGTTCTTATAGAGACTGCAGTGAGAATGCAGTATTTGAAGTCATTCCTAAAATTGCTACAATGCTTTGCTTCTGGTTTTTTGTTTAGTTTAAGCGATCTTAATCATATCCTTTTGTTGTCTTTTCTTTTTGTAGCACCTCACAGATACCTCCCATGGTGTAAGAAATAAGTGCCTGCAATTACTTGGCAATCTTGGCTCTTTGGAGAAAAGTGTCACAAAAGATGGAGAAGGCCTAGCTGTCAGAGATGTCCAGAAGATTATAGGGGATTACTTCAGTGACCAAGACCCACGTGTCAGAACAGCAGCTATAAAAGCCATGGTAAACATGATCATGGAAACTAATTGGTGACAGTTTTGTTTGTTTGTTTCATTTGTTTATTAAGTTCATGGCTAATGTTGGATGTTTTCTGAACCACCCTAAGATATACCTTATGCACACTTTGAGGAATATGATGATGGCATTGAGATCACAGAACTCAAAGGCACACATGCCTTGTATAGCAGGAGTGCTTTTCTTCGGGCCTTTCTGGTAGCTTCCACCCATATTTCTGAAACATGGAGGCTATAACTTAGACCTGTTTCAGTATCGAGTCACATGTCTCCTCCAGGTCCCTGGAGGGGGATGGTGCTTTGTAGGGGGAGGTGGTATTAACCATTACTACTTTAGCCTTCTTGTCATTATTGAATAGTTTTCTAATATCTCCTTGGGATACTTCATGGGTTAGATTTATTAAGTCTCTGAATGTTTCTGCTAAAAAGTCTTTGACCAGATTTCTTATTTATGTAGCAGTGATTTTGGCTAATGGGAACTATGTTAATCTGATATAATGGGGGAAAATATATGAGATTGTGGGGAGATATTGGGAATATTGATCTTTTTTCCCCAAATACTTAAACTATATTTTTATTACCTAGTTGCAGCTCCATGAAAGAGGACTGAAATTACACCAAACAATTTATAATCAGGTACCTTAAATGATTACTGTCTGGAAGGGGAGGAGGGATAATGAAACTGGGAGAGTGGCATACTAGTTGTCAGAATTTGAAAACATAGAACAGCACCTGACAGCATTAATTGGGATGAATGTGAAGTTGTATCCAAAACATACATTTTAGTAAGAGGATGGAGGGTATATAACTGAATAGCACTAATACGTGTAAAAAAGACTTTTAGGAGGATCTAGGTAGCTCAGTATGAATACCAAAGTACACAAAGAGAAGTATAGTGTTCAGAATAAGGAAAGTGGTGGTTTCACTGATCTCTGGTTGGGCCAAACATGAAGTCAATTCTGGGCACCGTACTTGACATACTAGAGTATTTCTGGAGGAGGATGACCAAGACCATGGGATAGAAGGGCACAATGAATTTGTAGTATCACTAGGAGAAGCTGATTGACTGCCTAATGAAAAGACTTTACAAGGTGATGTTTCTCTTGCAGAATAATTGAATAAATCTAGAGACAAGCAAGCTAAATCCATGTCAGGAATGAAATTTTGCACCAAGAACGGTTTTATCTTTGAGAGGAAGATGGCAATTAGTTAAATCCCTGAGACTTATGTGTAAACAAAGTTTATTCTTTTACAAAATGAAATAGAATGAGCTTAGAATGGTTATGTTGGTGTGACCAGCACCTTCTCTCCATGTAGGAAAACTCTGTGGGAAGCCAGATAATTAAAGGAAACATATAGAGTGAGGACTCAGAAGTTAGATGATTTAGATACTTAATGGCATAAGACCATGTCAGTTAATTAGGCAAGCAATGATGAGGTCTTCAAGGGAGTGAGGGTGGAATGTTGGGGTGTTTAAGTTAGAAGGATGAATTAGGAACCATAATTAGGTACATATTGGTTTTGATTATGTTAATGTGAAGGATTGATGGGACACCCACGAGGAAAATTCTGGGCTGTAGATAGTTATAAAGGTCTGGAGTTCAGGACAGAGCAGAGCTGGAGGGTGGATAATTGAAGCCATCACCATCTAGAGGGCATGTGGATACTTACGGAGAGTAAAAAGATTGAAAGAGACCAAGCATAGAAGCCATGGGTGAGGTACAGCATTTCAGACGTAGACAGAAGAAAGGAGCTGAGGAGCAGCCAGTTGGAGGAGGAGGAAAAATACATTCCAGAAAAGTCAGAAGGGAGTTCTCATAGTCAGCAGTGTCAGATGCTGGCAAGAGGTCTGCTAGAATAGAACTGAAATCTGCCTGTTAGACCTAGCAACAGCGTAGCTGTTAGTGAATTTGAAGAGAGCAGTATTAGTGGGAGTGTTGGGGATGGAAGCCAGCTTAGGATCAATTGAAGTGAGGCAATTCAATTGTGATTAACTATACTTTAAAGAAATTTGTCTGGGAGCACCTGGCTGGCGTAGTTGGAGGAGAGTGTGAATGTTGGTCTCAGGTTGTGAGAGCCCCACGTTGGGTGTAGAGATTACTTAAATAAATAAATAAATAAATAAATAAATAAACTTTAAAAAATAAAATTGGCTATAGTAGGATGGCGGGATGGTAGAAAGGGAGGGTTTTTTCAGCGTTCCAGGATTCATTGTTACGCACCACGCAAGAGAGCGCTTTTTATAGTTTATTTTACTTTATTTAAGATTTTATCCATTGTATTTTAAAGATAGCTGCTACCTATGTTTTTGTGTTGAAGGGAGAGCCAGTGTTTAGGGAGAAATTAATGATAAAAGAGACAAAGGGGAATAAATGGTGGAGTAAGTTCCTTGAGGCAGAAAATCATATTCATGAGCTGATTCATCCAACAAATATTAATGAGTAGCTAATGCTCGTTGTCCAACACTGAGCTTGTTGGATAAGATCCATGCCCTTCACTTTCTCTTGGATGAGACAGGCAATTAACAAATAAATAAACACAATAATTATAACATGTGAGTATTACAGTAAATAAGTAGGGTGCTATAATAGAGAATCACAAATAGAACCTACTTTGGAGGATGGTAAGGAAGAGCCTATGTGAGGAGATGATGAAATCCATAGTAAAAGTAGAGGGATTAGGAATTAGGATACTTTTTTCTGACATTGAGGAAAAAGGTATGGGAGAATACAGGTATAAATGAATTTATAACTGTTATGGAATAGTTGGGAGAATTTGTGCCTGAGAACTTTGATTTTTCTCCAATAAACCTGTGGCCTTATGGCTGGAAGTGGGATAGGGGCCCAGCGGGGGAGGTTAAAACAAGCTGGCTTGGGTAATGGAAGCAGAAAGTAGGGGTGTAAAAGATTTCAGAGTAGGGCCAATGAAGTTCCAGATCATGAGCCACCAATCCCCTAGAGAGTGTAGTCTTTGCTAGTGCTCTGCTGCCCTTGTGAGCAATAGCGAAGGTGCTGGGTTTTTAGAGCAGCTGTAGCAGAAGTCTTAAGGGAGTTGTAAATGTTAAATGTTAACAGTGCTGTTGGGACTGAAGTAATGGAAGGGTATGGAGCAAGGAGAAGGTGGCTCATTTGGAGAAAACTGGTGGGATTAAAACAGCGGTTCTCAGCCACAGTGATTTTACTCTTCAGAAGATATTTGGCAGTGCGGAGCTATTTGGGCTTTTGCAGCCGCTGGCTGCAAAACCATCTAATGGGTAGAGACCAGGGATTCTGCTAAATGTGTTAACAATGTAGAGGACAGCCCCTCACAGGGAAGAATTTTACAGTCCAAAATGTCAGTAGAGCCAAGGTTCAGAAACCCTGGCTAAACAGATAGGTTAAGTGGGACTGAAGAGCAAGTGTGATAGATTAATTCATGGAAATGGAAGAGCTGGTGGAGTAACATGTTATGATGAGAGCATGGAATGTAGGAGTTCAAATTCTAGAAATGGAGTAGTTCTGGGTGTTGATTAGGTTTAGGGTGTTAGCGTACAGGTGGAGTAGGGATATTCCATTTCAGACCAAAGGAAGGCAGAAAAATCTGGCCTTTTGTGGCAGCTTAGCATTAAAACTCTACATTTATTTAGAATGCTTAAGTTTTCAGATTGTCAGTCAGAAGTTCATGCTTTGATTCTACAGAAAGGGAAAAATACCCATATTTGGTGTTTGAGCCTGTAACAGCAGCACTGTGGGCTCCCAGCAGACTTTGCTAGAATTGATGCTATTCTCAATGGCTTTTGTGCTGTCAGTCTGTGGTTCTGCCTTCAGAGGTGGGGTGGGAGTCAGATCACAGAACACAGCCAGAGCAGCTGACAGAGGCCAAAAATTCTTTGTTGGGCAAAGGTTCAAGAAGTTAAAACTACCCACAACTATTTTGATTGGCATCCTTATCCAGCCACCCTGTCTACATTTGAAAATAGTTTGAACATCACCTGGGAGGACATAGAACTAACAGACTTATGGAATTCTTACTTGCAGGCCTGTAAATTGCTGTCTGATGACTATGAACAAGTGCGCAGTGCTGCAGTCCAACTTATCTGGGTTGTCAGTCAGCTCTATCCTGAAAGGTCAGTGTGGGTGTAAGCCAGCTTTTGTTCATTGCTAAGCCATTCTTCTCCCATCATGCAAAAAGCCTTCCTCCAGAAAAGGAATGTTGGTTCGGGTTTTAGAAAGCATTGTGGAATAGGGGGAAAGTACAGATCCTGATTAGCAGGATGCTTGGTCCTTGGTTTTCAGCTCTGCTGTGAACTTTCTGTGTACTCTGGGAAAGATACTCCCTCTCTGGGCCCCAGCCTCCTCATCTGTAAGTAAAGAGATTGGATTGTCTTTCTCAAGTGCTATCTAACACACACCCTTTTTTAAATCTTCAAAATTGTTTGGGGCCCATTTTAGTAAATACAAATGCCCAATAAAGATACTAGGTGAGTTTGAGAATAATGATCCCGTACGTAGTGTTTTACTCATTAAAACTGTTTTTGTGGGGGGCGCCTGGGTGGCTCAGTCA
Organism: Taxidea taxus jeffersonii; assembly: GCA_003697995.1. Taxonomy (NCBI): domain Eukaryota; kingdom Metazoa; phylum Chordata; class Mammalia; order Carnivora; family Mustelidae; genus Taxidea; species Taxidea taxus. Next base: position 20,425 of record ML108770.1, on the reverse strand, counting down.
TTGGGCATCTGCCTTCAGCTCAGGTCATGATCCCAGGGTCCTGGGACTGAGCCCCGAATTGGGCTCCCTGCTCAGCTGGAAGCCTGCTTCTCCCTCTCCCACTCCCCCTGCTTGTGTTCCCTCTCTTGCTGTGTCTCTCTCTGTCAAATAAATAAATAAAATCTTTAAAAAAATGTTGTTGTTGTTGTTTTTAAGATTTTATTTATTTATTTATTAGAGAGAGAGAGAGCACAAGCTCAGGCAGGCAGAGGCAGAGGGAGAAGCAGGCTCCCTGCTGAGCAAGGAGCCCGATGTGGGACTCGATCCCAGGATGCCAGGATCATGATCTGAGCCGAAGGCAGCTGCTTAACCAACTGAGCCACCCAGGCGTCCCTAAAAAAATGTTTTTGTGGTAATCATTCTCACAATGATTCTTTGAAGTAGAAAGACAAATATTATTTTATAGAAGAGCTCTTTCTATAAGAAAAAGAAGTGATTCTTTTCCTCTTCATTAAACTGCCTTCTAAAATTGGAAAACCAGAATGAGTTAATAACCTATAAATTCCTCCCCAAAAAAAGAAAAAGAAAAAAGAAAAGACTAACTGGAAATCGCCTCTTATAGGATCAGATTTGCAAATATGTTTTGTATTGTTTTATTCTATGGTTTACCATATTGAAAGCAATACAATTATAGGAGAAAATAAACTTAAAGATTTAAAATACTCTGTGATATCTAGTTTTTGGTATCGTTGTAAATCTTTTAACCTTTAGTGGATTAAACACTTTTTTTCAAGACACTGAAAATTTGCACTTTCGGATTTGAATTCCTCCATTGTCATTTTTTTTTTTTTTAAAGATTTTATTTATTTATTTGATAGACAGAAATCACAAGTAGGCAGGGAGGCAGAGAGAGAGGAGGAAGCAGGCGGTCCGCAGAGCAGAGAGCCCGATGCGGGGCTCGATCCCACGACCCTGGGATCATGACCTGAGCCGAAGGCAGCGGCTTTAACCCACTGAGCCACCCAGGTGCCCCGTCATTTTTTGTGTGTATATGTGCATGCCAGTTTTCACTGGTCATTCTCAGGTTATTAAACTTGCAGCTTTAGGCTCATGTTTTGCCTTGTGCGGTTTTTTCTTTTAATTTAGCATTGTCCCAATTCCTTCTTCTAATGAAGAAATTCGCTTAGTTGATGATGCGTTTGGAAAAATTTGTCACATGGTCAGTGATGGTTCCTGGGTGGTTCGAGTTCAGGCTGCAAAGCTATTGGTAAGTTATGCTTTCTTTAATGAACACATTGCTTGTTTCACTTGTATAAATATTTTGAGAAACTACAGATAGGGACAGGTATAACACACTTTTAGAAACCTTAGTATTTCTAAAAATAAAAAGAAATGGCTCACTTTCCTATGGAGAAGTAGTCTTTCAGACTAGAAAGACTTTAAAGATAAGCCTGTTTAATCTTGTTAGTATATGAGACAGCTAATGCCTGAAGAAAAAGGAAAATAATAATAAAAACAGTTGCTTTACTAAGTACCTGTTATGGCCTAGATAGTTTGTTTTCAGGCCATTTATATTATCTCATTTACTCTTTGTAGTAACCAGCAAGATAATTGCTTTTAGAAGATTTTACATATTTATTTGACAGACAGAGATCACAAGTAGGCAGAGAGGCAGGCAGGTGGGGGTGGGGTGGGGGGGGAAGCAGGCTCCCTGCTGAGCAGAGAGCCCAATGTGGGGCTTGATCCCAGAACCCTGGGATCATGACCTGAGCTGAAGGCAGAGGCTTTAACCACTGAGCCAGACAGGCACCCTGATAATTGCTTTTATTGCCATTTTTCAGGTGCAAAAACTAAGGCTCTGAGATGTTAAGTAAATTATTCAACTTATACCGGTACAAAGTTGTAGAATGTGTTTCAGATCCTAATCTACTGACTTTTAGCTTGGTTCTTTCCTCTGTTTTGCCTTTGGTGATTCATGGTACATTTGTTTAAATTTTTAAAAAAAAAGTTTAACTTTTCAGAGATAAACTGTCTTAGAAAAAGTATTGGTGTATTACTACTCACCCCTATTTTGTAACTGTGTTATCTTGGACATGTCACTTGATCTAGTCTCAGTTTCCTCATCTGTTAAGCTGTTTATAATATTACCTCATAGGGTTGTCATGATGCCCAGATGTGTTACTAAGTATGGAAATACTTATAAATTATAAAGTACTAGACTTTATAATTATTGGAGGTGGTTATAGTATGTAAATGTATACACACACACACATATATGTAAGTGTTTATAAAAAGGTATATAAATGTCACAGCAAGACAATCTAAGATTCTTTTTGATACTTCCCTTTTGAGGGCCCCCAGCTCTGTCAGTCTTGGTAAGATTGTTGGCTAAATACTTTGAATCTAACTGTATGGACACAGATCCAGTGATAGCTCCACTCCCAAGACCAGTATTTATAGGGTAACTGCTAAAACTTGTGTGGAGTATTTTCATGGAATAATAAGAAATTTGGATGGTTTCAGTATTTGCTGCTTATAGATCATTTTGCTTGTCTATAATAAAATACAGAGTTAAGCAAGCCAGTTGTTACTGATTTTAGTTTTGAATTCACTCCTTTTTTTGAAAGATTTTATTTATTTGTCAGAGATAGAGCGGTAGGCAGAGGGAGAAGCAGGCTCCCAGCTGAGTAAGTTGCCCTATGCCAGACTCACTCCTGGGACCCTGGGATCATGACCTGAGCTGAAGGCAGATGTTTAACCAGCTGAGCCACCCAAGTGTCCCTGAATTCACATTTTATTTTATTTATTTATTTATTTATTTATTTATTTATTTATTTTTAAAAAGATTTTATCTATTTATTTGTCAGAGAGAGCACAAGCAGGGGAAGCAGCAGGCAGAGGGAGAAGCAGACTCCCCAAGGAACAAGGAGCCCTGTGCAGGACTCCATCCCAGGATGCTGGGATCATGATCTGAGCCAAAGGCAGACATTCAACCAACTGAGCCACTCAGGCGTCCCTGAATTCACATTTTAAAGCTTTGTTTTGGTTGGTGAATATTTAAAAATTCAGAACAATTCAATCACTCATCAAATTCTTTCATTCAACATTTATTGAGCATCTGTAGTATCTTGTATGTGTATGTGTGAGGGGATGTTTTAGAGGGATAATTCAGTGATACATCTTTATCTGAGTTGGCGGTTTAAAAGAGTAATCCATAAGGCAGAATCCTTCACATTTTTCATTTTTGTACCCCACAGGATCTGAAATTTATCTGTGTAAAGCTATATGAATAATGAATTACACTGGTGAGTTGAAAGGGTTTCCACTTAGATGACTCTAACTTGAGTCAGGTGCTTTCTGTTTTAAATTCAATGATTTCAGATCCATATAGCTCCAAATTATATAAGTAGTTAGGTTTGTACTTCAAAAATAATTAATAATCTAATCTTACTGATAATAATCATTGTTACTATTGATAGAGTCTCTAGCCTGCTAAGCTAGGCACTTTTAGTTATATGCACATATTTAGACATATATACCCTCATAAACATTCAGTTTTTGCAAATAATTTTGATTTCTTTTAAACTCTTGGAGGTAGGTGTTCTCTTATTCATTTTATAAATAACAAAATAAGGTTTAGGAAAGTGATGTAACTTATCAGAGGTTACATAGATAGTAATGACACTTCATGGTCTAAAACCCATGTGGATTCTCTTCCTAGTGATGGTCCAGTTACACACTGAGAACTGTGGTTGTACCATTAATGCCCTGATTTACTAGTTCTACTGTGTAAACAGAGGTAAACTCCCCCACTCCAACATTTGAGTAGACAAAACTGTCATCAGATAAATTGCATATGGTTTTGAGAACACATGTTCATCAAGTCAGCAAACACTGAGTATAGTCTCAAAAGAGTCTTCAAAAGAGTTGATAGTCTGGTAAATTGACATAAGCAATCAGTTAATTACAATGCCTGCTACTCCAAGGAAAGGGCACCTAACATAGTGAAAGAAAGCTTCGTGGAGGAGGTGATTTCTAAACTGAGTTTGGAAGGGTAAATATAAGTTAGGTAGGTAAATAAGTTGGGAAGGAGAAATATAAGGAGAGATACAGAAGGAGTACAATGATCATGCATGCTAATTTACTAAACTACAATATCATATAATACAAGTAGTTAATACTTATTGGTTTGGGGGTGGATAATGTTAAACATGGGGGATGTGCAACAAGATAAAACTCAGGAGGAAAGCAGAAGCCAGGTTCCTCAAGAACTTAAATGGAATGATAAGTCTTTAAATTTAAGTCCATCTTGTACAAAAAATCAATAGTCTCTATTCTCCTTGGCTTCTCTTTTCATCCTTAGCAGGATGAAAAATTTCAGATGTAGCTTGTTTCAGAAAATTCAGAGCTATGTGAAAGGTGGGTTTTCAGTTATCCATAACTTTCCTGCTGAGGCAAAGAAAGTTGATTACCAGGTATGCAGCTCCATGGGACAATTTAGAATACAGCTTTATTGTGAAATTGATCATGGTAATTGGTATTCTGTCTAGAAATATAGTCCTTAGTTCAGTGATTTCTTCTTAAGATGTTTCATTTCTCTTTTCAATAAGGGTTAAACTTTTTTTATAAGACTGTAGAAGTGTTTGACCTTAAAAATGATAATATTTTCAGATAGATTGTAGGTTGTTATGTCCATAGCCATAAGGGCTAGTTTTCCCAGCCCACACGCAGATGTCTTAGTGGCAATTTTATATCTCACATGGTAGCTCTTTTTTTGAGGGGTGGGGTAGGATTTACTTCTCTTTGTCACCTAACTGGGTAGAAACTAGAGGCTAGTGCATAGACTTAAGTTATAGTTGAGCAGCTACGACTGAGCAGTTTTGCTCTGAAAGCGGGTTCGACACCCTTGTTTATTAAATATTATATCATGGTTTTCTTGGTGTTACAAATACAGGTTGTTAAGTAGTAGTAATAGTACAGTTTGAGAGGTCTTACTGGAATGTGTTTGTTTTGGTTAAAGTAGACAAGAATGTAGAGGTTTTTCTGATTGGTGGGTTGTACTTTATGATGAATTCATCTTTTTGGTCTGCATCTGCTCCTCTAGCATTTTCACGAATGTGGCATCATTTACCCAGTTGAAAACCCAGAGGCATTTGGGAATTCTTTGTGTCTCCTATCTGGTGAATCATCAACTCTTACCAGTTCGACCTTCTTGTCAGCTCTAGAATTGCTCCCTTCTCTATTTCTACTGTGTTTACTAGTTTAGGTCTCAACATTTTTCAGGTGGATTTTTATGTTATAGGGCTCTTGGTAATTATGGACTAAAATGGAAGCTTTACATATTCTCAGGTAACATAGGAGATTTGTTGCAAATAATGATATGTAATTTTTTGAGGCTGGAATTTGGATAATACCCTTTCTTTGCTACTGTGTTGGGAGAGAGCTCAGCTAAAGGTACTGGAGGGGGCCACTGAGACTAGGGATTTAGAGTAGTTCACTGTGATGTCATTAAAACTTCATTCTAGGGTCACCTGGCTGGCTCAGCCAATAGAGAATATGGCTCTTGATCTTAGGGTTGTGAGTTCAAGCCCCATGCTGGGTGTAGAGCTTACTTAAAAAACAATACAAAACAGAAACTTAATTCTTTATTAGGAAAAAAGTGCTCCCTAAAAAGCCGATTTTTTTTAATTTTTAATTTTTTTATTAACATATAATGTATTATTAGCCCCAAGGGTACAGGTCTGTGAATCACCAGGTTTACACACTTCATAGCACATACCTTCTCCAGTGTCCATAACCCCACCACCCTTCCCCTACCCCACTCTCCCTGGCAACCCTCAGTTTGTTTTGTGAGATTAAGAGTCTTTTATGGTTTGTCTCCCTCCCGATCCCATCTTGTTTCATTTATTCTTTTCCTACCCCTCAAACCCCCCATGTTGCCTTTCAACTTCCTCATATCAGGGAGATCATATGATAATTGTCTTTCTCTGATTGACCTATTTTGTAAAAAGCCAACTGTTAATGCTGGTGGTGAAATTAAAGAGAAAGTTGAGGAGATCTTAAAAATTTAGAGTTTTTATTCATAAAATTGGTGTTTGAATTAAAAACATGAATGTTAGGCTGGTTTTTTAAAGATTTTATTTATTTGACAGAGATCACAAGTAGGCAGAGAGGCAGGCAGAGAGAGAGGAGGAAGCAGGCTCTCCGCTGAGCAGAGAGCCCAATGCAGAGCTCTATCCTAGGGCCCTGGGATCATGACCTGAGCCGAAGGCAGATCATGACCCACTGAGCCACCCAAGCACCCTTGAATGTTAGATTTGATATTGGTCAGATCTATTTAACAAAGAAGGCAATCAATGGTACCATGTAGAAATAAGAAAAAGTAGATTTGAAACTACTTAAGTGAAAATAATACAACAGTTGCTCTTCTGGAGTTGTAGAAAAGGTATTAACTTGGGTGAGGATATTCCCATAGAACATGTAAGTTTCTATGGAAAAAGTGATTGGAGAAGTTTGATCCTCTATAAGCATTTCCATGTTTACTAACTTAGGAATTAGAAAAGGTGCCAGTATATTCTTTAAGGATATCTAAGCCCTGCTCTAATAGCCTGCCAACCTGTGTCTCTGATTCATTTTGATTCCTTCTGGTCCATTAGCCACATAGCTGCTAAGATGATGTTTATGAGGTGTAAATCTATGTTTTCCCCTTGTCTGAAATGAGCAAGTTACCAAATCTCTCAGCCTCAATTTCTCATCTAAAAAATGAGGATAATTTGGAGTGCCTGGCAGGCTCACTTGGTAGTGAATGTGACTCTTGATCTCGGTGTTGTGTTTGAGCCCCACGAAGGCAAAGAGATTACCTTAAAAAAAAAAAAAAAATCAGGATAATTTACATTCGTTTGTGGAATTATTAGAAATAAATTTTTAGGGGCACCTGGGTGGTTCATTGGGTTGATCCTCTGCCTTTGATTCAGGTCATGATCTCAGGGTCCTGGGATTGAGCCCCGCATCAGGCTCTCTGCTCAGCAGGGAGCCTGCTTTCCCCTCTCTCTCTGCCTGCCTCTCTGCCTACTTGTGATTTCTGTCAAATAAACAAATAATATATTTTTTTAAAAGTTTTAAAAAAAGAAATAAAAATTTTAAAGTATAAGTAAAATACTTTGTACACTATTGAGCTCATTATTGAGAAAAGATTATCTGGTTATTCAGAATTATGGCAAACTCCTTCCATAACAAACATGACAAAGGGTCATGACAAAGGCCCTTTATGATCTGATCCCTAACCATCCTGCTTCATTTTTGGCTCTCCTGTCCTATATCCCATTCATAGAGCCACTTGATGTTTTCTGCATGATATTCTTTCTTTATCCATTTGCACTTGTGATTACCAGTTCCCCTGCCTCCTCTTTACACTGTTTGTTTTCTGAGTTTTCCATAGGACCCTTTATATGCGTATTGTAACATTTTATACCATAATATAGCTATCTGTTTACTTGTCAGTTTCCCTCACTAGCCTGTGAGGTCATTGAGTGTGGAATCGATGTCTTTCTTTCATATTGCTATTCCCGGTAACCGTAGGCATATAACTGAGTGGTAGCTAAATAACTATCTCTTTAATTGAATGAGCGACTGAATGAACAAATGAATGGAAAAACTAGAATGAAAAGGAATGCTGAGACTGTGGAGTAGCAGTTGAGGCAAAGGACTTGGGAACCTGGGTTTATAGCCCACCTCTGTAAATTATATTCCTTATGACTTCGAGTCACTTAATCTTTTTATGCCTTCTTTTCTTTTCTTTTTTTTTTTAACTTTCCTTTCTTTTTTCCCCCAATATATAAAATGGGACTAATAATAGTATTTACTTCATAGGAGAACTAAATTAATATATGTATAAACAGTATATGACATAGTAAGCTCTATTTAGCTGCTAGCTGCTGCTGCTAATGTTTTTATTATTTTGCTGATGATTCAGAACCTGTAAGCATCTTTACAAATGTTATCGTTATGCTTTTAAGTTGCCTGCAAACTTTAAATTTTAAGTTAATATTCAGACCTTAAAGTTGTTTAATTTGCTCTTGATGCTTTGTTTTTACAGGGCTCAATGGAACAAGTCAGTTCTCATTTCTTGGAGCAGACACTGGACAAGAAGCTCATGTCTGATCTTAGGGTAACCTGAATTCTTTGTTATTCAGACTGGGTTTCTGTAACTAATATCAGCTATCTGCCAAGCTGTGTTGAATTAATTTTGCAGCCTAGATATTTATCAAGTAAATGTTGGGTGACTACATTACACTTTAGCATAAAATCTTAGTAACTTGAACCAAATTACAAGTTGTTTCATGAAGTTTTAAATTATTTTAATGTAATACTTTGCACAGGTTGTGTTTTACAAAGAAGAGGTAAGATTAACTTCCTGTTTGTTAGAAACTACAAAGATCTGGTCTTGTTTTGTGAGACTGTATGCCTGACATGTTAGGACTCCTTTTCTACAGCAGTTTCCATGGAAGAGCGAGTAAATTCTTTCTCTGAACAGTAACAAAGCACGGAATGCCTTTCAGCCTTGACCATGTTCTCTGATGTAATTGTCAGGTCTAAATATGAGTCAATGTTGTCATTATCTTAATCTTTAAATTATAAACATGATAATAAAGAGTTCAGAATCTTTGACAAATAGAAGGAAAGCAAACAATTTACCCATATTCCCATTACTCTAGGACAATGACTTCTCTCGTTTTGGTATATTTTTCTCCAGCTCTTATGCATATTTTAAACACTGAATCATTGTATTCAGATAATTTTATAGTCTACTTTTTTTTTTAGTTTAAATACAGTATTTTATTTTATTAAGCTTTTTTATTTAAACATATAATGTAACCCCACCACCCTCTCCCCCCCCCTCCCCCCCCCTCCCCCCCTCAGTTTGTTTTATGACATTAAGAGTCTCTTTTGGTTTGTTTCCCTCCCGATCCCATCTTGTTTCATTTTTTCTTTTCCTACCACCTTAACCCCCACCCCCGTTGCATCTCCACTTCCTCATATCAGGGAGATCATGTGATAGTTGTCTTTCTCCACTTGACTTATTTCGCTAAGCAAAATATGCTCTAGTTCCATCCATGTTGTCGCAAATGGTAAGATTTCATTTCTTTTGATGGCTGCATAGTATTCCCTTGTATATATATATACCACTTCTTCTTTATCCATTCATCTGTTGATGGACATCTAGGTTCTTTCCATAACTTGGCTATTGTGGACATTGCTGCTATAAACATTCGGGTACACGTGCCCCTTCGGATCACTACGTTTGTATCTTTAGGGTAAATACCCAGTAGTGCAATTACTGGGTCATAAGGTAGCTCTATTTTCAATTTTTTGAGGAACCTCCATGCTGTTTTCTAGAGTGGTTGCACCAGCTTGCATTCCCACCAACAGTGTAGGAGGGTTCCCCTTTCTCCACATCTTCGCCAGCATCTGTCATTTCCTGACTTGTTCATTTTAGCCATTCTGACTGGTGTGAGGTGGTATCTCATTGTGGTTTTGATTTGTATTTCCCTGATGCCCAGTGATGTGGAACACTTTTTCATGTGTCTGTTGGCCATCTGGATGTCTTCTTTGCAGAAATGTCTGTTCATGTCCTCTGCCCATTTCTTGATTGGATTATTTGTTCTTTGGGTGTTGAGTTTGCTAAGCTCTTT
>ML108769.1:129488-164587 GCA_003697995.1 Taxidea taxus jeffersonii | reverse complement strand
AAAAAAAAAAAAAAAGCCAGTTAAAAAATATGGAGGTGTGGAGATCCTTTATCTGCTCATCAGTAAAATGTGAATATAGTACTTCCCTTTATGGAGTGTTGTGGTGATAAAATTATACACTCCAAGCACTTAGCATCCCATTAATGTTAGTTCTTAAGGCGGAAACTCCAAATCACATGAAGAAAAATAAGTTGAGCAGGATGGGGGTACATTTTGTGATGACGGTGTGCCCCTGGGTTTTGAGACACACCATGCTATTTCTCACTAGGGGACCCCAGGCCAACTTGGAAAGCTGGTGAAAACCAACACTGTAGCTGAGTACTTTTCCCAGCACTGTGAGAATCTCCCCCCTAGGAGAGAGTAGCTGATGTGATGCTCCAGCTAAAATTGCCTGAAGATACAAATTTAGAACAGTTGAGTTTGAGGATTATCTTCTGAGCTTGAAAAGGCTTAGCAAATATCTCTGTGTAAAATTCTAAGAGGACCATTTTCGTTCTCATTAAATGTTATAGATTCTTAGCTAAGGTACTGAGCTTTGGAATTAATAATCAGCTTGGCTCTGTCCAGGCTATGCTTCTGGGTAAAAAAAGAAATGCCGACAGTAATTTTTTTTTTTTTTAAGATTTTACTTATTTATTTGACAGACAGAGACCCAAGTAGGCAGAGAGGCAGGCAGAGAGGGAGGAGGAAGCAGGCTCCCCGCTGAGCAGAGAGCCCGATGCGGGGCTCGGATGCGGGGCTGGATCCCAGGCTGGGATCACAACCCGAGCGGAAGGCAGAGGCTTTAACCCACTGAGCCACCCAGGCGCCCCAACAGTAATTTTTTTTTTTCTGGTATCACCTCACAAAAAGGTAGATGCTATGTGAAGACAAAATAAACAGAAAGAGTGGGGAAAGAGAAAATGGACACTCCAAGGTTAGAGAACTCATTCTTTCCCTAACGTTATGAAACCATTGGTCTGAAATGAGTGGGTGTTTCTAAGAAAACCCTGATGCAGAAAAGAGGATAATACTTTTGTTTTTGGATTGAACCCAAGGTAGTATTTGTTGCTTAAGCTTATATGAAAAGGTGATTTGATTTGCAAATCTGAATAAATGTTCAGTCAAAACCCGAGACTGTTTTTGCTAAGTAACCTTCCATTTTAATCTCTTTATGTGATAAGTGGAATATAAATAAAATAGAAGAATGACCCAGGACTACTAGAGTACACATATATAACTTACATAGCATATATCTTGCAGGTTAATTGGATCATGAGCCTTTGAACAGTATACATTTAATTTTTGGCTGTTTTAGAGTTGTCTTTTAATGAATAGTAGACCATACTGCATATTTGCTCTGAATATTGCATTTTATTCACTCAGCAGTACACCCTGACTGTACTGTGTCTATACATACAGATCAACATTTTTCTGACAGCTTTATAATACTGCATGGCATGAACCGACCAGAACTTACCACTTACTGAATATTAGACTATCTCTAACTGTTCCATATTATAAACAATACTACCATGAACATATTTATACAAATACCCTGACATTCTTGCTTGAGTATCTCCACAGATTTCTACTAGTGGGATTTCTTAAAGGATATGTGCATTCAGTTTGATTTTTATTTTATTTGGGTTTTGTTTTGGAGCAGTTCCACTCTTATAGAAGAGCGGCAAGTACAATACAAATAACTGAATCTGTTATACAAATAAGCATATTCTCCTATATAGCCATGGTACAATGATCAAAATCAGGAACTTAAAATTGATTTGTTACTACTGTCTATTCCTCAGGCCTCATTCAAGTTTCTGTACGTGTTCCAAAAGTGTTAATATTTAGCAAATGATCCATTTCAGAACCAGACATTGTATTTAGTTGTCATCTCTTTATTTTTATTCATTTTGGAAAAGTTTATTTTTTTCTTTACTTTCAAGACCTTGACACTTTTGAAGAGTATGGAACAATTACACACAATGGTAATTATGTGAGGTGATAGACATGTTAATTTGCTTGATTGTGGTAATCACTACACAAGGTATATTTATGCCAAAATACCATATTGTATACCTTAAACAAATGCATTTTTTATTTATAATCATACCTTCATAAAGTTGGGGAAAAATCTAGCTCCCAAATTAAAAAATAATAATAAAAATAGGGGTGCCTGGGTGGCTTAGTCAGTTGAGCATCTGCCTTTGGCTCAGGTCATAACTTTGGGGTCCTGGGATCAAACCCAGTGTCAGGCTCCCTGCTTAGCGGGGAGTCTGCTTCTCCCTCTCCTTCTGTCCCTTACCCTGTTTGCACTCTCTCTCTCTCAAATAAATAAATAAATCTTAAAAAAAAAAAAGAACCTAACCCAATGTCTTCTGTTTAATAAAAACAAAAATGAAGTAAGTAAATAAAATGCTTCCATTTTCTTTTCCAACAACAACAACAACAATAAAAAGATGCTGTGAAGGACTCATGACAATGCAGATAATTGCTAATTTAATAACAAATAGAAGAAAACAAATTAGAGTAGGAAAATACCTACCAGGAATTATGATTTGTCTCCAGCATACCAGCCTCATGGAACTCAAACTAGTCAAGCAAGAATATGATGACCTTATTATATGGAGCTTCATAGTCATTATAAAACATTCAAAACTAAGAAAGTGCAGTTTAGTGTCAAGCATGTACTGAACTGAGTTTTCATTCTCTCAGAATATAATCATGAAAAAGAACACTGCATTCAGCTGGACTGTGCTCTTGACTGTCTTTGGGGTCTAAGCAATTTTTACTTAACTCTCTAATTCCCTTACTTGACCCAGTATAGGTGGGGTCTCAGATCTTGTCCATAGTTTTAAGTTTCACAAATGGAACTAACCCTCTGGGGTAAAGGCATTAAATTTACCAAATATCATATCACTTCAGTTATAGGTTTTACATATGCTTTTGCATAATTATTTTGCATCTGGAGTCCTATAAGAGCCTTACACATTTTAAACTCTTGTCTCTTGCCTGGAAAAGAAATAGATATTCTGCAAGTCCCAAGTCATTATTCCAGTCTTCAAAACTGCCAAGGGCACTAAAATGTACATCTTACATTTATATATGCATTTCCCTTCAATTTAGCTTGACATCATGCAATCATTCATTGGATTTAATATTTATTGGGCACCTATTATGTTCCAGGCAATGATCCAAGTGTCACGGAAAGATAAATTATGCAGGTATAGAATGCATCATGTATATACCAGATGTCATGGGACTGAATGAATTGAGTCAGGTATGGACGCTGCCCTCTAGGAAATTATAAGAAACTAAAGAGGATAAAAGATATACAGAAGTATTTTAACAGAAGGTAGAGGATCACAATAAGGATGGATCATGAGAGACATATGGTAAAAGAAAAGTCAAGGGAGTTGAGATACAATTTCTGGATGGAGAGCTGAGGTGGGATGGGGTGTGGAGAGTGGAAAATGGGAAACCTTCATGGAAGAGAAAGATCTGAATGATATCTGTACTATATTGACAATTTTGTAGGTTTATTTCAAATATCCGTAACCTTCCTAAATAGTAAAAGAATTAAGTATATGTAGCATAGGCTGTTTTATATTTGGAACAACAGAAAAAAAAGGAAAGGTAGACACATAGGTGAGAACCTATCCCTTTTTCCCCCTCATATTGGTACTATTCTAGGTCTTCCTTGTCTACTTTGCTTAATATTTATTACCAGCATTTTGAATAATGTATGGAACTTTGTAGGCACTCAATATATATTTATGGAATTAAAGACAAAACCATAGACATAAGAATCTTATGATTTGGGCATCTTTCCTCAAAATGGATGACTTAGCCTTAGCAGACAGATGAGGATCACAGGAACAAATGACATGTACAGAATACAGTATTTTTCTTTCAATTGTTTATTTTTCACTAGTTCTTTGTCTACTCATTAATTTATAAATGAGAACACTGGGATAATCTTTTTACTTTTCTTCAGAGAATTGTGAAAATCCATCTACATCAAATGTTAACTCTCCATGTGTCTCTTCACCCATTTGAAGACTGCAGGGAGGCAGGATCTAATCAACCTTCATGCTTCTGCAGTTCTTATATAAGCCAGCCTGACTGGCTGAAACTCATGTGTCGATCTTGTATCGGAATTCCTACAAAGCCCTATTGAGCATTTCTGTGTAATTTGGTTTTAATATCTTAAACAAATAGTAAATAAATGAGGCAAAAATGATAAGAGGGTTAAGATTGATTATTGCTTACAGAAAGTCTTATTGTCTGGATTAAAAGCTATATTGTGTATTAAATATTAGTATAAAGATTGAGTTCTTTTATTTCCCCCAAGATTTGTCCAATGGAATTGTATTAATCCTATCAGCAGTTGAGACAGCTTATAGTTATATTGGGTGTTGTGTTTAATGGTGTTTTTATCACTTGATAAAAGTGCTAGATATCATTTGATAGTTTAAAAAAAATATGTGAGAGAAACAGTAGTCTCCAGTTTATAGATAAGAAGTGAGGCTTAGGAAGAGTAAAACTCAAGTTCATAGACCCGTTAAGGGGCTGAGCTGGGACATTTCGAAATCCATCCCTCTAGCACTGCTTTTTACATTAAAATTCTACTTTTCATAGAAGAAGGAAAGTTAGTAGGATAATGATGCAAAATAAGTGAATCTTGTCTAATAGCCATGTTCATACTCTGGACTTCAGGCAACTGAGAAAAAGAAACAGGCAGAGAAAGGTGACATAGAGCAGAATGAGTTCATGATCAAAGTCTCTGCTATTTCCTGCTGAGAGTATGAGATTTACTGCTGTCTCCCCAGGGAAAGCCAGATCGTTATTTCATACTTGTGGAAAAGAACTACTGACACAAAGAGACACTGCTCATTTTGTTCTTAGTTTTCCAACTTCAACCATAATCACAGGAAAGAAGTGGCCACAGATGAGAATGAGATTACTTTTCACATAAAATTGGATCAAGGAGTCCTGCTTCTTTCTTTGGAGTATTCCTTGAAAAAATGCACACTTTCCTTTTGAGGATCTTACAAATTATTGCTTTTAATGGATCTTGCAACATAAAATGCACTGCGCTTGAACTCCAAACTTGTGTCATGCCTTGGTGAGTATTTTATGAATTGTAAAATTGGAAAGTAAGTTAAGATACAAAAGTGGCTGCTGGCTCCTCCATATGACAAATCTTATTTGGGATTAGTATGTAATATCCCTTTTAAGACCGCTTTCATTTCTTTTTTGTAGAGTTTAACTGAATACAAATAAAAATGAGGAAATTCTACCCATGTATCTTTGCTTCTTCCTTGTTAACTATATTACTTAGCTGTGCAAATGTTTTTTCTTCTAAATGATCAAAGGTTCATTTAGAAGATGTCAGCATCAGGTTTAACTGTGTTTCTAGTTTTCAGATACTGCACCATAACTGATACTATGTTGGAAATAAACATCTTAAAACATATTAACCGGGGGATGATCAGCTTCTGGAATGGCAGAGTGGGGACCTTGATGAACTCACTCTCCCTCTGAAACAACAAAAATACAAGCAAAACAACTAAAGTAAACCATTTTAAAACTCTGGCAATTAACCAGAGCTACAGAATAAACTGAAAAATTTCTATACAAGACAAACTACTGAATTTTGGTGAAACACAAGTTCTGTGATGCTTGCACTCAGAGCTATTCTCGTCTCCTCTCACTCCCTCCCCAGCTTAGCAATATAATAGGCAAAAGCCAGCATCACTGCAGAAAATGAAAAAATTGGACACTTTTGGAGCTCCATTAAAAGTATCATCCCCCGTGCAGAGTCAATATTTTGCCTGAACTTTCAGCTCCCTGGGAAATTTCTATGCTTAGGTGGCCTTCTGAATGACTCAGAGCTTAGTTCCGTGGGAGGTGGAGAGACCTGATACCAGAGTGATTACAAATATCTCTATTTGTAACAAAGAAAAGATACAAAGCCTGGGAAGAAAGAGGAAAGTGAGCCCACATACACTGGGAGAAAAAGCAACCAACAGAAAATGCCCCTGAGGGGACCAGATTTTGGATTTAGTAGACAAAGACTATTATAAATATATTCAAAGACTATAGGAAACCATGTATAATGAATTAAAGAAAAGTGTAAAAATGATACTGGGAAAGGGGTAATAACTGCTTGGGTATTATGAAAGGCAATATAAATGTATTTTTGTTTGCAATTCTTTTCTCTTTAATTTTTTAAAACTTCATAACTACATAACAATAAATACAAAACTGTGTTGATGGGCTTGTAATGTGTACTGTACATTTGTACAAAGGAGAGAGAGGGAATAGGAGTATTTTAGAGAGACATCTTTGCATATTATTGATAATAGATAGCATTAATCAATTAGATTGTTTTACACTAAGGTGCTAATCATAACCTGCTCTGGAGGCACTGCAAAAAATAAATAAATATAGTGAAACAAATGACAAGAAAATTAAAAAGGTACACTAGAAAATATATATTTAACAAAAATAGAAGGGAAAAATCAAGGTATCCAGAAAAAAAGGCAAAGACATAAGGAAAAGAGACAGCAAAAAGGCAGATATAAATCTTGCCGCATCAGCAACTGCATTAAATGTAAGTGGATTAAACACCTCAATCAAAAGAGAGACATTGGCAGGATAGTAATGCTCTCCACAATGCAGGCTTTGGATTCCAAGAGACAAATACATCAAAGGAAAAGGATGGAAACATTTACGTGTAAGTGGTAATTAAAAGAGAACCACAATAGGTCTACTAACATCCGGAAAAATAGACTCTGAGAGAAAAATCATTACTAGAGATAAAGACGGACATTTTACTTTATGATAAGAAGGATAATTCATCAGGAAGATATAAAAATTATAAACATACATGCTCCTATCAATAGAGCTCCAAAACACATGAAGCAAAGAAAATGACATAATTTAAGGGAGAAATAGACACTTCAGCAATAATAACTGGAATTTCAAGGCCTACTTTCAATAATGGATGGGAAAATTAGGCAGCATAGATAAATAAAAGGCATGAACAGTACTATAACTGAGTAGACATGACATTTATAGAAAAGCCCATCCAACAGCAGGACACACATTATTCTCAAGCTCTCATGGAACAAAATCCAGGATAGACCTTGTGATAGGCCATCAGATAAACCTCAATAAACTTAAACAGATTGAAATACAATGTTCTTTAACCATAAAGGAATTAAATTAGAAATCAACAGCAGCAGAAAATTTGAGAGACTCGCAAACATGGAAACTAAACACTTTTCTAAATAATTAAAGCAGCAAAGGAGAACTTACAAAGCAAATTAGAAAACACTAAGAAGAAATTAAAACACATCAAAATTTGTGGAATGATGCAAAAGCAATATTTAGCAAGAGATTTATAGTTATAAATGACCACATCAAAAAAGAAAAAAGAAATTCATCTGAACTTCATCTTAAGAATCTAGAGAAAGAAGAACAAACTAAACCAAAAGCAAGCAGAAGGAAAGAATAAAGTTTAGAGCAGAAATTAAAGAAAGGGAATAGAAAAAGAATAGCAAAATCAATGACATCAAAAGTAGTGCTTTGAAAAGATTAATGAAATTGACAATGTTAGCTAGCCTGATTATGAGAAGATAGAAGATTCAAATTACTGAAATCAGCAATGAAAGAGGGAGTATCACCACTGATCTTACAGAAATAAAGTCATAAGTAAATACCAACTAATGCATGACAACAAGTTAAATAACTTAAATAAAATGGGCAAATTCCTAGAAAGACAGATAGTAAAAATGTACATATGGGGCTGGCATGGAGAGAAGCTCTTTGAGTTTCCAGGGTTTCAGAACACAAAAGTGGCTGCAAAATGATTATTTGGTGGAGGGGGTGGGGGTGGGGGGGTAATGGATGTCAAGCACAGTGTGATTCAAGAAACTCCAAACAAAGTTATTTTTCAGACCTTTAGAAAAGCCCTTAAATATGATTTCTCTGTATATTCTGTGGCCATATCTCCCTGATAAACTGCCCTGTGGCTTTATGAAAGGCCATTTGTTCATAGATGATTTGTTTCTAAAACTCACTGTGGTTATATAAACCAGGGACGGGAGAATTGCTTTATTTATGTCCTATAGGAGTAGAACTTTGTTTCTTTCATTTCAGACTTTAGTAAGCCATGTGCTTTCGAATTCTCATAGGGATATTTTTCTCTCCCGTACTCAACACTGCTTTGGGGATAGTTTTTGAAAGGGTAAGTAGTGTATAGCTAAACATTTACCAGTGTCGGGACTACAAAATACATTCCTTTTCAGCTGTTCAGTATGCATTCCAGCATTGAGAAAATTCATCAACTTGGTGTCTTAATATTTCAAATATTTTCACCCACTGTTTTTTTTTTTTTTTTTTTGATTTGGGGAAAAGTCATGGCTTACAGTAATTATCAACCTGGGGTAGAGTGGCTTTGTTTTCTAGGACTTTTAGTTTTGTTTTTTTAAAATTAATCAGTCCATATCCAATAAGTACTAAGAACATCTTGGTACTATATTAGTCACTACGGGGAAAGCAAAGATGTACTGAGATCTTGAACAAAGAGAACTTATATCTATTATTTCACCCATCTCCACCCATACCATCCTTGGTTAAACCTTCTTCATCAGTCACTTAATGCTTTCTCTGACTGTATTCCTCAGTCGCACTCTGGGCCAATATTTGCTTTGCAAATGTTGACTCCCAGTCTGTGTCTTGTGTTTCATTTAAAAAGTTTCTTTTGCAGAGAAGTTTTAAAATTGTATAAAGAAATTTATATAGTGGGCTGAAGATTTTGAACTTATTACTATATAAACATTTCTTGAGGCCTTCCAATGAGCTGGCTTTCTGAATAGTCATCAACTCTATCACTGATTTTAGCTGCTTTTATAACATTCTGTGAAACAAGCCTCACTTCCTCTCTTACAAAGGAGGAAACTGATGCCCCGGAGATCTAGTAAATTGCATGCATAAGTTGTATTGTATTGTTCCTTGGCTTCCATTGTTATGCTGTTATACAATTTTGCTATTGATTTATTTGGGGGATGTCACTACATTTATGGGAGAGCTAGACATTTTAGGGCTTCGTGAATGACTCTGTAATTAGAACCTTCCACTTCTGAAAAATAATTCAGTCACAGCCGCAGTGAACATGCCACATGAAATCAATGAGGTTTCCCTTTGGATTCTTCCAATTTGGTTATAAAGATTCAGGGTATGGTGATGTGAGTAGTACATGATTTATTTCACTTGATACTTGCACCTTGCTAATAATTCTTCTTAAAATAATTTCATCCCTCATGGCATTTTCATAGCCTTAATGGACTGCTAGTCTCTTTGATTATCTCACATTCCCCAAACTGTGGGATGGTATATAAAGGCAGCAAAATAGCTCATGCACTTATAGCAACAGAATCTCCCACGATTTGGCCAAAACAGATGCTTAAACACATAGTATTCATATTCTGCCACTTGTGATTAATTTATGAGATAAATACAGTATGCTATGATTATTATGCTGCCTCATTATTCCTCTTCCTGACTTGTGGTTCTCCAATACTAAACCAATATGGGTATTTTAAGAAAACCCAGTCTATCAGGAACTGTGTATAATGATGCTCACCTTTCTAGTACATACCCTGCATTCAAGTAGGCTGTATCAATAGCTGCCATCCAAGATTAAGTGCCAAGTGCTTCACTGTGACTGGTTTTATTAGTCACTCAGTGGGAATTAAGAAAAAAAAGAAAAGAAAACTCATGAGAGAAAAAAGGTTCACATATATTACCCAAACTCTGATAAAACTATATTTAACTAGTATCACTCTTTACTACTCTCTCTACAATAAAGCGCCAATGTAATTCTGTGAAACACCTTCCTAGAGCCTGATGTTGGAGCACAAATTGTGATGTGTTGTATGTTTGGAATTATGGACATTAACAATGAGATGTTGTATAAATATGTATTTGGATATCTAAACTGGTAGGGTAAAAGCTTTACCTAAAATGGTTATATGTTCACAGGCTCATATTCACATTATGAGTGAGGGTTTATAGTGATACAAGTCTGAACTGGCAGACAGCAAGAAAATTTACATACCTCATAAAATGGGATTGAGATAAACTTTTACTCATTTCAGAATGAATAAATAAAAATTCACAACATGGGAGCTATAGAGAACAACAGATTGCAAAAGAAGAGAAAGGGATTTTCATCCCAGGTGACGGAGAAAGAGAGAACTAGAATAAATTTTATTTACTTCCTCAACCAAAAGAATATCCTATATGGTATGAAGAGGATGAAAGCACAGCTGATTCCTTCTCATTGGTTTGGTTCCTTCTCATTCTTTTAATCTCAGCTTAAAAGTCATCTTTTCAAGGGGTAGGTAATGAGAGGGGCTTTTTGGATCACTACATAAATTAGATCAGCCCTATTATTGTGGCTCTTTGCAATTTTTTCATTTCCTTCACAGTACTAATTATAATTTAAAATTATGCACTTAGTTGTTTTCATTTTATTCTGTCTCCCTAATAGGACATAACTGCATAAAGACAATGATAATATAGCACCCAATAGGTTTCTTGACAAAAGTTAACTGGTTAAAAACATGTCAACTAATTTAATGAACCAATAAGAAACAGGAGAATATGAGAAGAGACCTGGTAGACCCAGGAATAAACAAAAGCTGTTGAAAAAAGTACAACAGAATTTTGTCTCAGAAAGACCTATAAATCCAGGCTCCTGGCTTTAAAGATATACCCTTTCAAATTTTCTAAGAAACAATGCTATCTAGCTCATTCCAGAACAAAGAACATGGTAGAAAATACATCAATTGATGGAACATTCTAGTTATTAGTATAGAATTTGTTCCCCAAAGTACCAGAGTTGGTGATATGCCTATACCATTATCAAGGGTATAACAATAGGCCAAATATTCAGTGTCTCAAAAATTCATTTTATTTATCTATAAAATGAGCACAAAAATAAACTCTACTAAATAGAGTTGTTGTGGGGATTGATTATGAAATTTTATATAAATTTAACATCACAGGAGAGATAGAGAACAGTTTGTAAAAATTTACAACTTATCCCAGTATGGGGCATATAATAAACATTTATCATACATAAGCTACTAATATCATTTTTATGTTAAATGAATAAACTCTGATACTAAAATCCAACATAGCATGTGGCTTATTAATGTACAAATATCTTTAAGAAATGACCAACATTACCAGTATCATGACTGAGAATTCATGATGGCTTAATAGAATCTATTAGCTGACTATTGGACTCTAGAAGAAAAAAATATAAATGAGAATATGGTAGGGTACCTAAAATGTATTAAAAATAAACCCCTGCAGCCATTGTTGTTAAAGGCTTTTCAAAACTTGGAAATGTTGGAAAACTTCTGGATTATTTAAAGAATATATCAACTCTATAGCTCTCCTTCATTAATTGTTTTATTTACAAAACAAACATTTGTTGAATATAAGTTATGCTAGGCAATATGGGTATTATCAAAAACAGAATAATGAACCCCCCCCAAATGTCCCTGACTTAATCCCTGGAACCTATGAAAATGTATGTTACTTCACATCACAAATTAAGGTTGCTAATCAGCTAATTTTTAAAATAGGGAGATCTGTGGATGGAACTAGAGGGTATTATGCTTAGCGAAATAAGTCAATCAGAGAAAGACAATTATCATATGACCTCCCTGATATGAAGAATTTGAGAGGCAACATGGGAGGTTTGGAGGGTAGGGAAGGAAAAAAATGAAACAAGATGGGATTGGGAGGGAGACAAATAAGAGACTCTTAATCTTACAAAACATTGTGAGATTATCCTATATGTTCACTGGGGGGAGGGGGG
The DNA here is from genome assembly GCA_003697995.1 of Taxidea taxus jeffersonii. Lineage (NCBI taxonomy): Eukaryota > Metazoa > Chordata > Mammalia > Carnivora > Mustelidae > Taxidea > Taxidea taxus. The sequence goes on along the minus strand of ML108769.1, from coordinate 152,700 downwards.
TAGGGAGAGGGTGGTGGGGTTATGGACATTGGGGAGGGTATGTGCTATGGTGAGTGCTGTGAAGTGTGTAAACCTGGCGATTCACAGACCTGTACCCCTGGGGCCAATAATACATTATATGTTTATATAAAAATAAAAAAATGTAAAAAATAAAAAATAAATAAAATAGGGAGATCATCATGGATTATTTGAGTGGGCTCGATCTGATCACAAGATTCCTTAAAAGTGGTGAGGCAGAAGTGGTCAGAGTAACTCAAGCCCACCATTGCTAGTTTTAAAAACAAAGGGAGGAGGTTAGAAGCCAAGGGACATGCAAAGCCTCTAGATGCTGAAAATTCAAGAAAATCAGTTCTTACCTGAAGCCTCCAGAAAGAATATAACACTGTATGTTAATTATACTTGAATAAAAAGAAGAGGGAGAAATCTTGAAAACAAAATAAAAACCACCAAGCAAAAGTTCAAAAACGAATACCAAAAAACCCTCCAGAAGGGAGCACAGCCCTTGCTGATACCTCGGTTTTAGCCCAGCATGACCAGAGTCAGACACTGTTACAGTAATAATAGAACACTAATACAGGTAGGCCAATGAATGAAAAAAGAAAAAAATGAATCCTGCCCCAACAGAACTTAGAATCTGGTAGAAAAGTAAATAGTTATTTAATAATAGTAAATGTCAATGGAAAGCAGTTATTCTGTGAAGGGCTACAAAAGAGTATAAGCTTTGAGATGTGTGTTCATATTTAAAAGGAGTTCTATTATGTTCTAAAGTCAGTATAAAATGTACAAATCATCAGAGTTATGACTAATTCTGAATAACTCTTAAGGTGTCCACATTAGGTTTTATTATACATGGTTTTGGCCATCCTAGCCAGAATAGTAATTCTAAAGCCCAGTAACCAGTAAAGCAGATTAACAAAACAAAAGCAGAGTCTCTAGACACAATATCTGGTTATCAAATGCTTCTTCTCTCTTGAAAACAATCAAATGTCTGACGGTGAATGGAGGAGAGATGTGGAAAATTCTAACATACTGGGCTTTCCTTCAGGGTTTACTCTGTTTTATTTTTCATACCAAGCTTTTAAAACCTCATTTTCAATAGTGAAATGCTAGATACAGTCCTATTAAATTTACAAATAAAATAAGCTCCTTGTGAATTTTAATACTTTTAAACTTGTTCCAGACATTCTGATCAACATAATATGATATGACAAAAAAAAAAAAAAGAGCTGTAATCATTAGAAAGTTGAAGATAAAATGCTCTTTTTTACTTTTATTTTATGGTGGCAGGAACATTTACAGACGGTATTATATACCTTGAAACCCCAAGAAAATCAAGTGAAGAGCTCTAAATTTACCAAGAGATTATCAGTAAAATTGTTACATATAAAATGAAACAACAGCTTTCCCTTAGAAATTGTTATAAAAGAGAATCATCCATAACAGAGAAACAAATAATCAAGTACCCAGAAAATAACTAACCAGTGAATGCACAGAATTTGTATGAAGAAAAAAGATTAAAAAAAAAAAAAGACAAAGACAAAAGACCTGGCAAATGCCCTGTGAATTAACTAAGAACATTTTAAGTTAAAGAGTTATGTCAGCATGTTTGAGTGGGACAGAGACTTGGGGGAGGAGTAAGGAGATACAGCTTATATGAGACTCCAATAGAGTTTCAGAAACCTCATAAGTTAATAGGAAGTTGAAAGAGTATTCAAGAAATTATTTAGGAATAAAAGCATGGGGTCTTCATTGTATATAATTAATCAAAATATATGTTAATGCATATTAAAGTGTTAAGATTTTCTAATTGAAATCTTATTGCTATGTGTGGTATAAAAGAAAATGTAGGGGCGCCTGGGTGGCTCAGTGGGTTAAGCCTCTGCCTTCGGCTCAGGTCATGATCCCAGGTCCTGGGATAGAGCCCCGGGTCCAGCTCTCTGGTCAGCAGGGGCCTGCTTCCCCCCACCCCTCTGCCTGCTTCTCTGCCTACTTGTGATCTCTCTCTCTGTGTCTAATAAATAAATAAAATCTTTAAAAAAAAGAAAGTGTAGATGACCATTTAAATGAAAATGAAAAAAACTAGAGGTATCACAATTCCAGATTTCAAGCTATGTCACAAAACTGTAGTCATCAAGACAGTATGGAACTGGCACAAAAGCAGACACATAGATCAATGGAACAGAACAGAGAGCCCAGCAATGGACCCTACTGTCAACTCGATTGTCAACTTATCTTTGATGGAGCAGGAAAGAATATCCAATGGGAAAAAGACAGCTTCTTCAACAAACGGTGTTGGGAAAACTGGATAGCCACATGCAGAAGAATGAAACTGGACCACTTTCTTACAACATACACAAAAGTAAATTCAAAATGGATGCATGACTTAAATGTGAGACAGGAATCCATCAAAACTCTAGAGGAGAACATAGGCAGAAACCTCTTTGACCTTGGCCACAGCAACTTCTTACAGACACATCTCCACAGGCAAGGGAAACAAAAGCAAAAATAAACTACTGGGACTTTATGAAGATAAAAAGCTTCTGACAGCAAAGGAAACAGGCAACAAAACTAAAAGGCTATCTACAGAATGGGAGAAGATATTTGCAAATGACATATCGGATTTTGCTAGTACCCAAAATCTATAAAGAACTTATTAAACTCAACACCCAAAAAACAAAAAATGCAGTCAAGAAATGGGCAGAAGACATGAATAGACACTTTTCCAAAAAACACATCAAGATAGCTACCAGGCACATGAAAAGATGCTTGACATCACTCATCATCAGGGAAATACAAATCAAAACCACAGTGAGATACCATCTCATACCTGTCAGGATGGCTAATATATATTTTTTAAAGATTTTATTTATTTATTTGACAGAGATCACACAAGTAGGCAGAGAGGAGAGGGGAGAAGCAGGCTCCCTGCTGAGCAGAGAGCCCGATGTGGGACTCGATCCCAGGACGCTGGGATCATGACCCAAGCCGAAGGCAGCGGCTTAACCCACTGAGCCACCCAGGCGTCCCACGATGGCTAATATTAACAACACAAGAAACAGGTGTTAGTGAGGATGCAGAGAAAGGAAAAGCCTCTAGCATGGTTGGGAATGCAAACTGGCATAGCCACTCTGGAGAACAGTATGGAGTTTCTTCAAAATGTTAAAAAAAAGAACTACTGTACAACCCAGCAACTACACTACTAGGTATTAACTCAAAGGATACAAAAATACAGGTCTGAAATACACGTGCACCTCGATGCTTATAGCAGGATTATCAACAGTAGCCAAACTATGGAGAGAGCCCAAATGTCCATTAACTGATGAATGGATAAAGAAGAGCTGGTATATATATATGTATATATATATATACATATATATGTATATATATATACACACACAATGGAATATTACTCAGTCACAAAAAGAATGAAATCTTGCCACTTGCAATGACATGGATAGAGCTAGAGTGTATTACGCAAGGAAAATAAGTCATACCATATGATCTTACTCAAATGTGGAATTTAAGAAAGAAAACAGATGAACATATGGGAAGGAGGAAAGTATAAAAATGAGAGCAGGAAACAAACTGTAAGAGACTCTTAATGATAGGAAACAAATTGAGGGTTGATGGAGGGGTCTGGGTAGGAGATGGACTGGATGGGTGATGGGGATTAAGGAGGGCACTTTTTGTGATGAGCCCTGAGTGTTGTATGTAAGTGATGAATCACTGAATTCTACTCCAGAAACCAATATTGCATTGTATGTTAACTACATAATATTTAAATTAAAAAAAAAACTAAATCATTAACAGAGGGGACTCAACAAGCAACAAGAAAATGGGAGAATAGATACAAAAGTACAAAAAATATAAGATGTCTGCATAGCAAACATCCTGTAAAAACATCATTACTATAAATTAATATTTGTAGCAAACATGGCTGATAAAAAGTTAATATTCTTATAAAAAAGATCTTAAAAAAAAGCAATGAGAAAACTTGTTAATTAAAAAAAGAAACACGAATGTGTTAGACTTCTCCACTGATCAATGTCATATATGCAGATTAAAGTAAAACTGTAGGGACGCCTGGGTGGCTCAGTGGGTTAAAGCCTCTGCCTTGGGCTCAGGTCATGATCCCAGGGTCCTGGGATTGAGCCCCGCATCAGGCTCTCTGCTCAACAGGGAGCCTGCTTCCTCCTCTCTCTCTCTGCCTGCCTCGCTGTCTACTTGTGATCTCTGTCAAATAAATAAATAAAATCTTTTAAAAAAAGTAAAAATGTATAATTTTTTTACTTATTACTTTAGAAAGACTCATGTATTAAGTATCAATATTCAATACTATTGATTTTATAGCAAGATGCTGCTGCTTCTAGGATTATTAGTAAATATATATTTTCTGAAATGCCATTATCAATATATATTAAAAGTCCCAAAAACTTACTTGTTTTAATATTCTTTTTGGACTCTATCTTAATAAAGATCTATCTTCCAATGGGGAAGATTTTTGTACTAAGATTTTAACCACAGGATATTTAATTTTAGTCAGCATAATAAAATAAATTTTTATTTCAGTTTTAGTACATTGAAGGCACTTAATACATACTTTTAAATGAAAAATTAATGACCTCTTTTTAAGTGGCAAAAATGGAAACAGGCCTAAGGATCTAGCAGAGAAAAAAATATATACATTACATAAAAAGTTATATACAGTTATACCAATTATATATAGTAAGGTGAATGTGGTAGCCAGACTCCGAGACGGCCTCAAGGATCCCTGTCTCCTGGTCTTCATACATTTGTGTAATGTTCTCTTCCCCTTTAGTATGGGTTAGTCTTAGTGACTATTTCTACTGAATAACACATGGTATACATGATAGTATGTGACCAGAAGACTTGGTCATAAAAAGCAGTATCATCAATCTCTCTCTTTTTCTGTCTCCCCCCCTTCCCTCCCTCTCTTTCTCTTTACTCATCCACTCTGGGAGAAGCCATGGTGGGAAGAGCTCTGCAGAGAAGTCCATGGGTTGGGAAACTGAAGCCTCCAGTAAATAAACAGCCAAATGAATGAGCTTCAGGGTGACTCATCTAGGGTCAGTCAAGTCTTCTGAGGCTGTAACACCAGTTACAGCTTGACTGCAGCCTCATGAGATACCTTGAGCCAGAACATCTCAGCTAGGCCCTCTTGAATTCCTCACACTCAGAAACTCTGTGACATAATTAATATTTGGTGTAAGTTCCAGAGTAAAACATCATACAACAGTAATATAGTAAGTTCCAAGACATGAAAGTTTCAGTTATTTAATCATATTCTCAAAGACTAATGGCATAATAGCATTCATATGAGACAGCATAAAGGGTTAAAAAGATATTTATTTATTTATTTATTTATTTATTTAACAGAGAGAGAGAGAGACAGAGACAGAGACAGAGACAGAGAAAGAGAGCGAGCACAAGTAGGGGAGAGTCAGAAGGAGAGGGAGAAGCAGGCTCCTGAGGCTTGGTCCCAGGACCCTGGGATCATAAACTAAGCCAAAGGCAGATGCTTAATGGATTGAGCTACCCAGGTATCCCTAAAAAGATATTTTAAAAGAACGCCTCATGAAGTAGAATTCTGTGAACCTTACAACCCCAAGTTAAATCCATCTTTATCTATAGATCTTAAAAGAAAACAGACCAAGATGTTAACCGTAATGTTACACATGATATGATAATCACTTATTTTAATTTTTTTGTACCTGCCTGGTTTCTCCTTGAAAATTCTGTAATGAGCATATATTCCTTTTATAATCAGAAACCAGAAATAAGCCATTGACTGTTACTTACAAAATGTGTCTTAGAAATTTGTGCAAATAAATTCCCATGCAATTCATTGGAAAAAAGAGCCAAACATTTTCACATACAAAGAAAAAAGAATAAGTTAAAAATTCACTGTTCTTCTAAGAATGTATATTCCTCTTTACTGTTGGGTTATAATTATGACTCCTCTTTTTGTTACAGTCAGCTCTTCCTTTTGCAATTAAGGATGCTTTACATAACCTAATAATTTCTATAATAATGGATGTGAATTCTTTTTCAACATTTTATTATTTTTCTCACTCATATTCCTCTCCTTGAATTTTGTTTGCCCTTGTGAACAGCTGGTTTGGAGACTAGATCAAGCCTTGGATTCATTCCAGTGTCCAGCAAACTCTACAGAGAGGAATGTGGGGATAACTTCCTACACACATGCACTGGGACTTAAGCAGGAAATGAATGGGACCTGGTGAACCAGGCACCATACAAACTTGATTGAATATAATCTTGGGTCACAAAGGTATGATTTGTTCATTCATTTGCTTATTCATTCACTTATTTATTTAACAATTTTTTTTTACTGGGTATTTACTCTGCATCAAATACTATGCTAAGTCTTGACATATGGTGGTAGTTCCAATCGGCAGAAATAAGATGAGGGGTTGAGTTGAAAGCATATATGCCCAAACTCTGGAGTGGAAGGAGGAATGGTGCATACAAAGGACTGAGAAAAGTTCCCTTGTGGCTCCAGTGGAGTGAGTGAGAGTAAATGTGATCTGCAGAGAGCCTTCAAACCATTTAGGTAGTTCACACTAAGTGTAATAAGAAGTCCCTCAGTAAAAAATAAAAATAAAAATAAAAAAGAACAGCCCCTGACATTTGAAAGCTGGCCTAGAATTCAGAGCAAAGCCAAATTATTCTTTTGTTAAACATAAACCATCTCATAGAATACCAACTTCTGACATGATTACTTAGGGACCATGATAAAAGGAAACAAAACAAGGCCATGTCATGGGCACCTGAATGGCTCAGCCGGAAGAACATGTGACTCTTGATCTCTGGGTCTTGAGTTCAACCCCCATGTTGGGCATGGAACCTACTTAAAGACAAACAAATAAAACAAGGCCACTTCATAGTTTGTGTAAGCATAGGCAAAAAAAAAAAAAAAAAAAAGAAAGAAAGAAAGAAAAGAAGTCACAGTTCTACCCACAACATACCAAACACCCCAACCTGACCAAAATATATGACTGCCACTTCTTTACCAATTAGTTTTATCTTTGTGCCAGAAAAGATTAGATGTCCAATCAAAGAATAACCCCTATTTTCTGGCAGCATCCAAACTAGATCAAATTCCTGCTTCCTTAGACCCTCGCCTGAATCCCTAACCAAATCCCCAATCCTAAAATAGGTTTTTTTCTAACACCATCTTACTGAAATACTCCACGATTTCCTATGTGTACTTTGTCCCCCACTGCAATAAGTAATAAACCCAACTGGTTTAACTCCAAGCATATTCATGATGTTCTTTGGCTGAAGGGCACTGATATCACTATGAGCCTTTTGATATACTTAGAATAAATTTTAACATGATTTTACTGAGAGAGCTGATAAAATGGAACGTAAATTTATATGGCTTACCCTGGTTAATTTTCTCCTTTCCTTTTGGGCCTTTCCATGGGTTCAGGGGCAGGTTTTACCTTTCCTTACCTCACTTTTTCTTCAGTGTTGACGTCACACATATTCTGGAAGCACTATATAGAATCCCGCATCTCAGAACATGAGCAAAATTAAGCCTATGCTTTCAAAGAAAACTGGGTGACATTTATCCCTCACACCATCTGATTTAGTCTATGTTCTATGTTCTATGTTTAGTCTATGTTAAGAGCCTGAGATGAGGACTCATGTGCTAATGATCTGTTAAGGAATTCTCCCAGGAGTGGCACATTTCTGGCTTGGTTGATACAACATGAGATTCTTGATCTCCGGGTTGTTAAGTGTGAGCCCCATTTTGGGTGTAGAGATTACTTAAAAGTAAAATCTTTAGGGGCACCTGGGTGGCTCAGTTGGTTAAGCAACTGCCTTCGGCTCGGGTCGTGATCCCGGAGTCCTAGGATCGAGTCCCGCATCGGGCTCCCAGCTCCACGGGGAGTCTGCTTCTCCCTCTGACCTTCTCCCCTCTCATGCTCTCTCTCACTCTCTCTCTCTGAAATAAATAAATAAAATCTTAAAAAAAAAAAAAAGTAAAATCTTTAAAAAAACTGCTCCCAGAAGAAATCTTTGAGTCCATGAAGGAAATGGAAGGGATAAAGTCAAGCAAGAATGCAATTACAGGCACAATCCCAGTATCAGCCTAGTCTGCAGGGAGCTGTGAAGTATGAATTTATATCAACCTGAGGCAAGGATCTGGGCTATCATACTCTGACATTAGTCATTGGTAATGGCTGTGCCATGGGCACATAAACTTGCAGGCACTTCCAATTCCAGTATCCAGGAACAGTCATACAAAAAGAGTCACAAATAGGGGTAGTTTGAAGCAAAAGCAGGTTGGGGTAGAGGTTTCACAAAAATGGTCAAATATATCCCAAAGGATCTGGTGAAGCATCTCCATTTCCTAATCCTTGTCCACACATGTTCATTTCCTACTGCTGGACTGACCTTCCCAAGAGTGATGACAATGGAAACATTTGTTTGCCTTGGAGGAAGCTCTACAGAGATACGTGTGGACTACTAGCTCCTACCAAATAATTGTATACAGCAGGACCTTAATCTATTTCCTGAAAAATCATTTAAATTAATTTTAATGTTCCTGAAATCTTCATCTTAAATATCCCATGAGGAGCATCTCATAGCAAATTCAGATTTCCCTGCAACAAGTTCCATTTTGTTCCCTTTTCATTCTTCCCCCAGTAAGTGTTTAAGAAAATATGGGGCCAGCCTCACCATCTGTCACATCAATAGATAGGTTAAGCATATAGCACACTGCCTGGCACTGTGTAGATCCTAAGTATATAGTAGCTATCTTTATGATTGTTTCACTCTAAAACCCTGCCCCAACAGGATGTTAAATGCTAGGGGAGGGAATTACCCCTTTTTGGCTATTATTGACCAATTATCCACTATTCTTTCTGTCCTCCTGGGGCCTGAAAGATGTGTTGGCCACAGCCATGTGATAGAACCATCTGTAGCTTGTGCTTTTGGGGACCAGAATATTTTCTTCCCCTAGAATTATCGGCATGGCTGTAATGGCTCAGTAACAAACACATGTCTTGTGTGACTTTGTGGAGGGAAGATTTCCAGAAGTCTCTCTGACTGCACGGAGGCAGCAAAAAGAGGGAGGACCAGTTGCCAAGATATCTCTTCCATCATAATGAGCACTAATTGAATGTCTTGTTTGAAAAATGTATAAATAAAGACATCATCACTTAGATGATTTGGGCTGCAGCCTGGCCAGATGCAGTGCTATGTTTCAGACGTGATGTCATAAGCCTGTTAAGATGTGTTATATATTTTAAAATACTGTGTTTGCTTGGACTAGTCAAGTAGTCTAGGACTTGTCCTGGATAAGACTTCGGGCGAATGATGAAGAAATGCCCCTGCCCACAACATTCTTCAGTTCTAACGTGCTCTTCCCTTTTTGGTTCTCACATAAGTATATCCTACCCTCCAAAAGTGCTGGCCTTTCTTGTCTCCCTGTCTCCAATTACAATTTGCTTGTTCACTGTATGCTAACTCATTGGGCCTAAGGGTCAAGAAACAGGAAAAGGCAGGGGCTTAGCTGTGGGACCTCCTGGAATATCCAGATAGTTGGGGACATGGCCAGAAAGCATTTCAGTAATAGGTTTCATGATTTTATTGAATTTCTTGGTACGGATAAGGGATAAGGGTGGAATTTTGGAAACATTTTGGTGGAATTACAGCCAGGGCTTTAGAATACCTGGCTGCCACTCTACCAGTTCATCTATCAATTTATTCCTTCTCATCAAATTCAGAAAAATCTAAGTGCATACAAAAAAGAACAAAGAGAATGAGATGAGAATACATTTATTTGAAATATATTGACTTTTATATTTGAAAATATATTTGAAGTATCTAATTGACTTCTAATGCAATGCTGTTTGGCAAAACATAAAGAACATAGCCCAATTCTTATAAAAGGAATGTCCTGGGATCTAATTAATCAAGTTATCTTCTTTATTTGGGGGCAAGTTGGGCAGGGGCATTAGCAGACCCTTCTAGAACAGAAAGAGAGGTAGAAATTTTCCTTATTTGTCTCTGCTTTATTTTTGTTTTCTCTTAACTTGACAGAGAGTCTAGCATAAAATCAAGTAAAAGTATGGCTATCTTTGCTCACCTCTATGAAATTATTTCCCCAATATCATCCTCTGTTCGCTTTTAACTTGCTTAGAATCACTGAAGCGGCTATCTCTGCATCTGACCAGAACAGACATGAAGTTAACTTTAAGGCTAAACTACTCACCAGGCCAAAGTTGCACTCTCAGTTCCATTTACCACTTTGTATTAATGGTGATAATCACCTTCATCCTAAACCCAGGATGAGATTTCAAATAAAGCCAATTAATAATGATCCAAATATGTAAACTTTTTACAGTCTCCTCCTCCTTCTGACCCCTCGTTATCTAAGAGAAACACAAGATCCAATGTTTTAGAGTATGGGGCTCTGAGCAAGCAGGGCTGGTCCAGTCCAGGCTTTCACATATAAGAACTGGATGACTTACTAAGTTACATATCCTGTCTTTGACTCCTGTTCCTAGTCTCTTAAGTGGGATGAGAACAGTATCACCCCATAAAGTTTTTGTGCTGGTTAATCAAGTTATTATATGTGTACCATATAGAATAGTGCCTGGCATATTTATCATCATGAGCACATTTACTTTAAAAGGGAAAGAACCAGATAGAATGTACCTTTAAAGGAACAGTTCCTTTGACCATACTCTGAGCTTCTGGGTTATGGTGTATGAGATGAGACATCCTCCTGTTTGGGGAGGAGTTAGGAAGAAGATGGTAGAAGCAGCATTAGACTAAGAAGACTAAAAATTTGATCCAGAATTCCAATTTCTCATATCACCAAAGACAGAGCAAACCAAAAGACAAGAGATAGGGTGCTGACCAGCGACCAAGACGGGAGGCAGAAAGCTGGGGGTAGCATAACAAAATTATACAACTCATGTGAAGGTACATTCCTCCAAAACACAGACTGTGTCATCTAGAATTGCTTTTAGACACATTGGTGAAAATCCCTCCAAAAGCCTTAATGGGAAGGAGTTATCTTTCATTGAGAATAGATTTTTATAATTAAAACCACCACCATGTAGATATGAAAGAGAAATGAAAACTATGGTAATATGTCCTTTTTTCAAAATGATGCCATGAATGAAAAAAAAATGGTATATCATTGTAATTTTATGTCTTTGATTTCTAGTAGCTTTTATACATATTTTCATATTTTTTTGGTCATTCTCCACCTCCCCCTCACCCTACAATATAAATTGACTACTTATGACTTTGCCTACCTTTATATTGAGGAATTTTTCTCCTTATGGAACTGTATCTACTCATGTTGAACATTAAGAACTTCCTGCAACAATTTCTGCCAGGGGAAAGTTGTGTACGCTGTGGCAGGACTCATGTTGCTAAAACTATGAAATTAATGCTTTCTGCTTCTCTTCAGTTTTGCTGGCCTGGGGCCTCCATGTAATGCCATCTTGGCCAACTGGAAATTGGTTTCATTGTAAGCACTGCAACTCTTTCCCCCTCTTTCCCTCTTCCTTTGGTGAGAATTCATTTCTCAGGGTCTTTCCTGCCATTTTTCTTATTTGTAGAATCTATCTATTATTTCTCCTGTTTGATACTGAGATCATCTTTGCTAATTCTAAGAAACATCTTATTAAATTTCTTGTTTAAGCCTGAGGCTTCCTTTCATAGTGGTAGTAGAGTTCGTCAAGTAATTCTGGAAACAAAGGAATGAGGGGCAGTGAGGGCTATTTGTTATGGGAGAAGACCTCTGAAAGGGCCCAGAATTTGCAGAAGAGGAGGGGGAAAGGAATGTGTTCTTGAAATGATGTTCTTGGGTGTAAGGAATCACTGACTAAACTGATTTTATTTACATGCCTGGCCCCAAACACAGATGTAAAAGATGATTTTCAGATAAGCAGAGAGATTCTAAATATGTGTGTGGATATGTGGAATTGGTAAAGGTGAATATTTCCTAGAGTGATGTCAATACTCTTTCAAATTATTTATATATTTATTTGCATTGGCTCATGTTCTCTTCTCCAGGAATGTAGATATGACAATTGCATAGCTTTGAAACAGGAGCGACAATTTAATATCTATTGATAATTGAGTCAATAGGCCTTCCTTGGGTACTTATGATATCACAGTACCTGGGCAGATGCTATAGAGTAAGAAAAGAGGAAAGGGATTGAATCTCTACCCTCAAGTTAGAGGAATAGGAAAGAAGATTTGAGACACCAAGCAATAGATTAACACATTTCAAAAATTTATTCTACAATGAATAGTAGTTAACTGAAACATTAAAAAAAATGTTATAAGGGAAAGCAATTGCTGTGGAAATTAAGATAAGGGCAAATATTAAGAAGATAAAATCTATAAAATTTGGAGTTTTTTTATATTAAGGGGCTGATAACTATGGAGAAATCCAGAATAAGTATGACATTACAGAAAAAAAAAAAGAAGGAAAACAGTGTTTGATATGATGTATCATGGGGGAGTGGTAGGAAGCAAGGATCAGGTATAGATAATCTGGAAGGAGTTTTGCCTGGTGAACTTTTTTGTTTGGACTGGTTGTTAGTGGTCTATTGATAGAGCAACTTCTATCATGGGCTCTTTTCGAGGGAGCACAGGGCTTATGACAGTTCTCACCATGCTAGCCCTTTATGAAATGAAAAAGAGTGGTTCCTGGTTGATAGATACTCCTGCTGCACCAGGGGAAATTATCAGGAGCTTAGAGATGCTTAGCAGATAACAGGCATTTGTTCTAAGGTACACTGATGCTGCAGGGCAAAGCAAGCGGCAATTTGTTATTTGGTGGTTGGGCTGGTTTGGAATGCTGATTTAGTGGACAGAGCAAGATATCAGACCTGGAACCATGCAAATCATCAGAAAACCTGAAAAAGTAAATACTGTCCTATCTAAATCCATCTGCCATTATAAGGGATAAATTCCCTTTTCAAGTATTCCATTCAGGCAGAAATCACAGGATAGACCAAACCTGATGTGAGCAAACCAACTATGCTAATCCCTTAGCATGGTCTCTGACAATAATTAGGAGCTTGATCAATACTGTTGCGTGAGTTTTTCTGATTTGTTTCTTTATTTAAAGATTTTATAAGTCTCAATTAATCTTACTCTATAAATATTTATATTCCTAGTTCCCACTTTGTGTCACAAATGATACACCTGTAAATGGCCACGGTATCATGTAATAAACTTGAATATATGGCTAATACTGACACCAAGCCAAGAGGTTCCAGATGTTCATCTGAAACAATCTGGCTGCATACACGCATATCATGAGTGTTGAATGACCCTAATCCATTAATAAACCATGAACCAATCTTTGGAAAAAAGATACGAATTCTTCAGTTGAAAAGATAAGACATTTAACTCATAAAGCTCATCTGGTGACACAAATGGTATTTTGAGTTTCAGTTTCTCATTTTCCAAAACGTTTTAAGTAAAACAAGAGTTGTTTGTAGTGCCCAAATGATCCATCAAACGAGGAATAGGATTTATATCCGTTTTCATGTTAGAACATACTTTTCTTTAATGTACATAAAATTGAACTGTACCATTTGCAATTGGTGATATGCATCTTGAAACAGAGATTTTTATCTCTCTAATCTAATTTTAACATATACTCTTTCCATTTTTCACTTCCCACTGTTTGTTTTTATTTTCCTATTGTTTTTATTAACAGACTAAATGAAATTTAGCTCATAATTGTAGCTCAATATTTCCTATCTGATTTGCCTAGAAATGCTTCACATATTTCACATAAGAATAACTTATTTTATGATTGAAAATATTCAAGCACTTATCTACCCTTCTGCTAATTTTCACCAGATACATAATGATAGTTCTTTTAACTGTTTCCTAGGAGAATAATTGCAGATCCTCAGGATTCTAGTCATTCTCCACCAAATGAGTCAATATTTATTAGACCCGATTCCAATCGGTACATCCTAAGACATCTTAAGGAACATTATATAAACTAAAAAATTAGGTTAACATTACTATGCACTTACTGTATAATTTTCTTATTTCTCTGAATATATCAAAGGACTAAACTTCTTCTTGTGTACTACATCCCAATTCTCATTACCTTCTTAGGGGTGCTCTGATAATTTAATACCCTCAAGGTGCTTTCCAAGTAGAAGGTATTAAAACAGTCTGGCAAATAATTGTCTTACCACACACACAAAAAAATTGCTGATGGTTTTCTATTTTCATATACATTTAAATGGTTATTTGTTTGAGGTTATGTTTTCACAGCAGCCAAAATGACTGTTTGCCCAAAGAAAAAAAATCAAGTCAATGAAATAAACAAACACAAAGACCTCCTGTATGGAATGGATTATATTCTAGATGGGGAATGATGTTCAAGACAAATAAAAGTATTTACCCAAGAGGCCCAGTTAGAGATAAATTGTCCATTTTCCTTCCATAGGTGTTATATGATAATTAGGTCAGAGCTGCCTTACATACAGAAAACAACAATAAGTATTAGATAAGTAAATGAGTAAGTGAATGAATGAATGAATACCAAGAAAACCTTGCTGCCTCTAAACCAAGAAGGGCAGCTGCATCATTTAATGTCTGCAAATCTCTTTTCTTCTTCCCTGCAGAGTTATAAAGAGCATACATCTTTTCTGTTTACTGAATTAGTTGGTTATAATGCCTGTACATCCAGAGGCATCTTGGAAGTATTTGCATCTATTCACAATAATGTATTGGGAAGAATCCATTCTGGAAAAGTACTAATGGTTGGGCCAATGTGTTCTGAGAAGGCTGACACCATGGGAGATCAAGGAGAGGGAGTGATTTCTGGCTGTCAGGATATCTCTCTCTCTCTCTCAAGTTTTTCTGTCCTACCCTCCTAACATGGAGGTATGAAGTCAGAATTATAAAATATGGCTATGGGCATAGAAGAGGAAAAATAAGGATCATCTTTTAGGACAGCATTGGCCTTAACAAAAATCCATAATGCAAACAAGATATCTTGGGAACATTTCATAGAACAAATAAATAGAACAGTGAGGTTGAAATGCAGAACTGAGATGAATCCTAAGGTGCTGTCTTAGGGGTGGGGACTTACTTTACAATCTAAACCAATATATCTCTTTTCTAAGGCTCAAACAAAAACCTCAATAGAGGATCCAAGGCTCAAATTATTTATTCTACAGGAATTCCCTGATCATCATTATTTAAACATTGGTGTTTAATTTTTTAGTGAGAGAAAATGAATTAGATGCTTGACTCCAGCTCCTCTATGGAGAAAGTGTGTAGGTTTCAAAGGGATCTGATGTTGAATAATCTAAATCATCATTATCACCATCTTCAATATCATCATCATTAATATTGACTCAGCATTTGCTATGTAATTGAGACTTCTAAGATTCTCACGAGTCTTCCAAAGCTGAAAGAAGCAGATGCCAATATTACTATCTTAAGATGAGAAACTGAGGCTCAAGGAAGTTAGATAATTTTCACAAAGTCACACAGCTCTATGCCTTGTCTAGGTATGTGTGCTAGTTAGGGCAGTATTTAAATATGGACCATCCAGGGGAGGAGGAGTATGTGTGAGGAATTCACCTGAGCTGGAGAGATCTGAGCTGCAGATGTGGGAGTAGCCAATTAAAGCAATAAACCAAAAGAGAAGTAATAGACAAGCCTTTTATCACTGACTGAGAAACTATAATAAGAAGCTGAACAACAGAAAATACGAACTCCCCTAATCCATTTGCCCCCATGGAACAGCACAGTGGTTTGAGGGTCTAGAGGATGCACACAGATGTGGAGTTCATTTTTCTGCTAAAGATGTCTCAAATACAAGCCTTCTGCAGCTTTATTCTCCTGGGGCTGGGTAAAGGGCAAGGGGAAAGAGCCAAGAATAGAAAAGTACAGAATCCTGTGCCGGAGTGGGGACAAGTGTCTTTGAGTATCTCTTTCCCCTCCACCTCCTTAAGGAGGCCTTAGTAGAGACACCTGAGAAGGCATTTCCTTAACACCCCAGATAAAGAGGCTTTGGATGGAGGTTCCTGGGCTAGGGATGCAGATATGTAAGAGCACGTTGGCCAGAGCAGCCTTAGACTATAACCCAGAGGCTGTGTACCAAGTCTGGGGTGGGGAGGCCAGCTTTTTCCTGTGAGCTCTTTCCTGTCAGGTAAAGCCTTTGTAACTGCCTATGGTGTGGCCTGAAAAATCACATATAGGTGATTTTTCTGTTTTCCTAGCCTGGGGCTGGACTTCTCAGTATGCAGATCTAATTTGGAGAGGTTCACTATATAAATTCTCTCCCTACCCCCTATTGATTCTGATTGGGTCTCTGCATTCTATTTTGAAAATCTCTCCACAAGTGTGCCACTGTGACGGACAGAATTATGTTCTCTAGTTTGTTGGGTTAAGAAAAAAAAAAAGATTAAATGTAATCCAGATTTCTGACTAACCATAGAAAATGACGGCAAATTTGAAATTCATAAATTCACAAGATCAAAAGGAATGGAAGGGAAGTACAGTTATGCATAGGAGATGTCAATATGGGATTGGAAGAGGCAAAAGGATGGAGGCTTTGTAGAAAAGAGAGAACCAATAGCAGAGGACAGCAGTGAAAAGCAAGATTACTGCTTTCTAGGATCCTGCAAAGACTCCGAAATGGGAGGCTCCAAGTGTCATAGATGGTGATTGAAGTGGCAAAAACAGGTTTTTGACATGTCTACCCACACATAATCAAATACCTCCTGCTGCCTTCAGGAGACGACTATTGGTATATTCTGTGGGGGCAACAAACCCTAAAGACCACAATTGTTTCTGGTCACTAGGCTCAACAGAAGTTGAAGGTGAGATGTGGGAATGAAAATGGGGGCTCAAGTGGAAAGCTGCCTGCTGAGTGCTGAGGCCCTAGCCATGTTTCCATCCTGCTCTCATGATTCTGATGGACAGTCAGTAAAAATGCTCCAAGCAGAAGACTGGAGGACTGGAGGCTTCCTCTAGAAACACTGGTAATTGTGGGTAAAACATTCAGTTCCCTGCCTGATATCTCAGTAATGAAGCCCACAAAATGGAAAGGATTTTCCATACTGACAGAACTTCCAGTCAGCCTTCTAAAGGTGACTAGAGAGTCAAGGATGGCTGACATTTTCGGAAATGCTCCAACACGAAAGACAGTCACACAAAGAAACAAGTAAGAAGAAAAGAGGGAAACTTAAAATATTCTATAATCAATATCCTCAGAAAGATAAAGGAAGATACTGTATTTGTTTAAAAGAATGGATGCTAGGGGCACTTGGGTGCCTCAGTGGGTTAAGCCTCTGCCTTTGGCTCAGGTCATGATCTCAGGGTCCTGGGATCCAGCCCCATATTGGGCTCTCCATTCAGCGGGGAGCCTGCTTCCCCCTCTCCCTCTGCCTGCCTCTCTGACTACTTGGGATCTCTGTCAGATAAATAAAATCTTGAAACAAAATGGATGCTAGACAACAGGAATCAACAGGAATATACATAGGTTTTAAAAATGAACACATTAGTCTGAGTTACATATACATATATAAAAACATTCTGAAGGGCTAGAGGACACAATGCTTTCAAAATTCCAAAAGAATTTTTTTTAAAAAAAGATTTTATTTACTTATTTGGCATAGAGAGTCACAGTGAGAAAGGGAACACAAGCAGGGGGAGTGGGAGAGGGAGAAGCAGGCTTCCTGCTCAGCAGCGAGCCTGATGTGGGGCTCGATCCCAGGACTCTGGGATCATGACCTATACTGAAGGCAAACACTCAATGGCTGAGCCACCCAGATGCTCCCCCAAGAGAAATGATTTTTAACTTAGATTTCTATACCAAGGCAAGAGGACATAATTCAAGATCAAGAAAGTGGAATAATGAGAACTTATTGTGGACCCAACACAGAAGAGTACAGATTCTTGGGAAATACTTGTTCAATAGGCTGAGAGAGCAACCAAACTAATGTGGAGCAAACTAGACACTCATGACAGAGAACTATGAGAAGTTCATCCTTGGGGGATGGTAGATGAGTAAAGGTGAGAAAAAAACCCCAAACAACCTGATTCATTATTCAACATTTTTGAGCCCTTGGAAAAAATGGTTACTGTGTGCTTGACAGATATACTGGAACATTCGTGGAAAGTGACAGATGCATACAAAACTAAGTAAAAGAAAAATGGGAGATTAACTAATAACTCCAGGAAAAACAGAAAAGGACTCATAAGAATAGTGCCTTTTGACTCAGTAGTAAATGGCACTTAGTAATAATAGGATAAACCCTGATAACTGAGCCTTACACCGTGACATAACTACACACGTAGAGGCTTAGGAAGCAGGCAGAGTATGTTAAACCTTACGAACAGAACCAGAGGCCATCAGAATGTTTAAAATTAAGAAATCAAAAAACAACAGCACAATGATATTATTTGGAAATAAAATATGTAAGTAAATTAAAAAGAACATAATAAAAGCAAAAATTGCCTCTGTTCCCCTGAGGAACAGAGCATGGAAGTACAGAAGGCTGCAGTGAGGAAAGGCTGGTTTTCTCTGTGACTTTTAATACATGAGATCCCAAGCACAAAGTGCTATCTATGGCCATAACCGTAATACATTCATTTCATCAATTTCTTTTCACTTGTAGAAGAGCTAAATTAATTGTCTTGGTGTTAGTGTCCACCAAGAAGTAGCTGATTATAATCATCAATTTGTTGTTTTGTCTACATGGTCCTGGATGTCTAAAAGTTTTCATAGTTCTGGATGAATGGAACTATGAAGACTTAGTATCTTAATTTTATCACTTCCTATCACTCATGTCTATTATACAGACCTTTCTGACTCCTTTAAACCCTACAAATTCCCTGCATTTATTCACAGATCATGTAAATTAATACTAAAAAAAATTAGGAGGTGTTTATCTTATTCCTACAGACAGATGTTAAGTTTCTCAAGAAAAAAAAAAATGCTGTGAATTTTTTATTATATTCTTTTCTCCCCACCAGGATTTAGTACTCTGCATTTTTCATGGTCAAAAAAAAAAAAAAAAAAAAAAAACAGAAAATAAAAGAAAACAAAAATAATAAAGAAATAACCTCTATATTTTAAGTCTAGAAAAACTTGAGTTTGTCTTAAATCTGGCCCATATTTTTATCTATCTATCTCTCAACCCAAGTGATTTATAGTTTTCTCATTTCTATATTGGTACTCAAAGACATTATAAAGATTGGATGAGATCATGCATGTTTATATGTTTTGTAAGCTAAGAAATTACATAAAGCATCAGTATGATAGGCTACAAATACATACAAATATGTATACATGCAAATTTTTGTTTCTTTTTTCATCCAGAAGTATAGTAGAGGCCAGAAAGGAAAAACCCTAGGGAATGTTTTAGGCTTACTTGGAATCTCAAAGGAAGAAGAAAAAAAAAGAAGAAGGAAATAAGAACATCAACACCAGCATAAATTTAACCAAGGTTTAGTACCTTTTTTGGTAAGTTATATATTTTAGACAAAATCAAATTAATAACCTGAAATCAAAATCGTAATAATAATTAATTAATAATCTTAATGATTATTTCCTAGGATGTCTCAATTTTTAGCGGAAAATAAAATTATAAACCACTACAATTCTGTCAATTATTTAACTGCATATTTTCGGTTAACTCACAATATATTCAAAATACTACTTTTTTTATATTTTTTAAGTGAGATTAAAATTCAGAGACTTTAAAAAATGTGTCCCTCAAAAGGTAGTGTGCTAGTAACTAGTATAGAGCCAACATGAGAGCACAGGTCTGTTGGAATCTGTATTTCTTTCCACTGTAAGTGTTGTAGAATAATCTACTAAAATAACCATTTGGCTTTATGTCACTGCATTCAAATGAATGTGAGGTATTTTTTTTTCTCACAATACTTGTGCCCACCTCTTTAAGAAAGTAAATAACCTTAGATTCAGAAGGGCTATTGCTTCTCTGCTTCAGGACCTTGTCTTAGCCCTTTGTGAAAGCCCCTAATCTTTCCAAGCTGGACATTTATGTCCCATGGCCCTTAACCCAGCTGTTGGGGTATATGAGACCAGCCTTGTTAGGAAGGTGGAAGATGGAAAGAAACCCAGCTTGCTGACTATTGGAAAAAAGGAATTCCTGGGGCGGTGACCTTGCCCTCTTTTGCACTCAGTGTCACAATTAGGAAGAAAGTTAGATGAGATGAATGCTGAGGCACCTATGGTGGATACTACTCATGTCCTTTGACAACTTGTTTTCCTCTTCTTCCAGGTACATGAAGGATTATGATTGTTTAACCCTCGAAGTTACACCTGTCCATGTTAGTTTCCTGGGTAATGAAAAGTGAGCAGGAGAGAAAAGTGTCATTTCCTGTCTGAAGCATTAATGGCCAGTATTTGGTTCTCTGTCTTGATCAGGCTGCTATACAGATATGTTTGTCTACATATCCTCTCTCTGTTCATCAACAGAGTGAAGGAATGGAACCAAACATAAATGATCCATATTTTCTTTTCTCTATGTGCTACCCCAGAAGTAGTTCTTAGAAAGGTTGGCAAGCGGGGAAGCCTACTTCAGAGTAGTCCATGAAAGGAAGGGAGGTTCCCTCTCCTCTCCCTGTTGTCCACTGGTCAAAGATCATTCCATTAGAGGTTAACTCCCCATTCTTGTGATTTGTATTATCCTCATCTCACACCAACGAGGCCTGTTAGGAAGCCACATTGCAGGATCTTTAGTGCGATGTTTAACTCAAGTTTGAAAATGGAAAAACCACTACACAGGAGGGTCATTGGCCAGAGAGACATAAAAGAAGCAGCTGAGGAAACATGAAGAGGCAGACAGATCTCTTTTCTAATAGAAGAATCCTGATAATGGTTGCCTGGTGAACTTTCAAAATTGCTATGGATAGTGATTGCTATATTTTTTCCCATTGTTTCTGAAATCGTTAACATTCATTGTTTTTATTCTGTCCCAGTGTCACCAGCGTATGCTGAGTTACTGGAAACAGCTTGTTAGTTCTTCTTTATCTAAATTAAAGGAATAACATCTGGATTAGTTGTAACCACCTTCTTTTACACATGTATGCTGGACTTTTGAGGTGCCTCCCCTGGGGAGTAGTTGAAAGTCTATCTAATATATAGTGACTAGAAGGTTGAATTGTGATAGGCATTATAAATATTCACTTATATTAATCATTAGTATCTAATCCTCATTTATGGGCATCGGAAGAATTATAATTCCTATTCACTTGAAGTTAGGCATTGACAGGAGATTAGCCAAGGAAAGGTGAGTAGAAGTGGTGGGTGTATTTCTCAAACTAGAACATTCAATAGGCCAATACTCTTCTTTCTCCCACACAGTGATTGTGATCAAGGAAGCGCAAGTGAAAAGAGTGATGTCATAGTTTGAGCATCTATTAGCTTCTGTCCTGGAATAACCACAATGAATACATTTTTCTGGCCTTCTTCACTGAGCATGTAGTGTGAGACAGAAATGAACCCTTAATATTTTCAGCTACTGAGAATTTAGACTTGTTAACTTAGGTTCCTCTGAGTAATTGGGGATGTTACCTAGACTTTCCTGATCAATATAATCCACAAAAGACTCCATTTCTCCACAATGACTCAGGTTAAACTTTTTGATTACTGGGGACTGCAAGATTTAATTTGACTTAGAAAAAAATAACAGTGACTTTTATTATTCTAAATTATAATTGACCAAGCTTCTACTGATAAATAGGTATCTTCTCTGGTAAGAAGAACAGGAATTATGTGATAGGCACTGCTTTTTGTTTGGGCATGTTTACTAATCTAATTGCTAATTGTGTTGAGCATAACATTTTTAATTTAGTGGAATAGAACAGATGCATAAAAGTGATTTTAAGGAGTGAAGCTGCTACACTGTCATTCATCCCACTGACTTGCTTACAGAGATAAGTGTTCTGTCCTCAGATTTTTCAGACTATTTGTTCCACACTAATAGCTTGGAAACATGACTTCTGGAAGTAATTTACTTAAACCACAAATCCTCACTACTTCTTTCCACTTGGCTACACGGCATCTGAGCTAGCTAAGGTGTGTTTCTGCAGGATACAATCTATTACATGGCAAGTCTAAATAGGATGTCCTTATTTCTCTGACCCAGATTGCTTGTGGACCTTTTGTTCTTTCCATGTTACTCCCAGATCTGCTATGTAGTCTATACATGAATCTTGGATTTCTCCCCAGTTCATTAATCATACCAAGGATTACTCAAGAGTGTGTATGGGGCTTTGGTTTTCCACCCCAGAGCAGGCTAAAGTTTCTGATAATTTGAGTACTTCTCTTAAATTTCCAGATGTATCCAATGGAACAGAAATACTAAGAAAGATCAGAAGCTCATGAAGGCTTAATCTATTCATAAATATTTTACCATCAGGCAAAACAGTATGGATGTAGACTCCTCTTATGTTTTCCTTACTACCTTCATAGAAGCTTGTTTATGACTGGTATTTGTTTATGACTGGTATTTATTCATAAATGAACACATTGTTTCAATTTACATGTGACCTCACATGGAAATACAAACCAATCACACCAAGCAAAAAATGTAACCACCTTGTATTAGTACCAGTCTGAGAAATTTCATTGAGATAACTTTTGCTCTTGATTTCTTGTATTATGGGGTGTGTAAAAATAGACTGGAAGCATTCCTCATAGTCTCTGAAAATAACCCCCCTCTCTCAAGTTGCATTGCTGTATTTTGGTATTGAGAGTGAAAGAATGGAAAAGGCATTAAGAAAAGAGGGATGTTCAGAGAATGGGAGCATGAGAAAGGTCAAAAGATATTCCAAAGTGGATCATCGCCACTAAAAGA
The DNA here is from genome assembly GCA_003697995.1 of Taxidea taxus jeffersonii. Taxonomy (NCBI): domain Eukaryota; kingdom Metazoa; phylum Chordata; class Mammalia; order Carnivora; family Mustelidae; genus Taxidea; species Taxidea taxus. Next base: position 129,799 of record ML108769.1, on the reverse strand, counting down.
TAGGGAGGTGGAGTTGAAACTACAATAGGAGTGTGAACTAAACTTACTGTGGTGGTTGCTTCACAAATCATTATGTTTTACACTTAAAACTAATACAATGTATATGTTCAGTTATAACTCAAAAATTAAAAAAAAAAATCAGGATCCAGGAGCCTCTGAATCTTTATCTTTTGTCTTCAGTTGCTCAATGCTTCAAACAGTTGGTCTGTATTTCAACACGACACTATACAGAAGTGAATATTTCATTTCATGATAACATTCAAAATAGGAATATGTGGCATATGAGTAAGGTCAGAAGGGCTATCCTGGGC
>ML108769.1:62113-120996 GCA_003697995.1 Taxidea taxus jeffersonii | reverse complement strand
AGTGAAATATGTTAGTCAGAGAAAGACAAATACTATATGATTTCACTTATATATGGAATTTAAGAAACAAAACTGATGAACATAAGGTAAAAGAAGGAAAAATAAAATAAGAGGAAAACAGAGAGGGAGACAATCCATAAGAGACTCTTAATTATAGGGAACAGACTGAGGGTTGTTGGAGGGGAAAGGGAGTTACTGGGTGATGGGCATTAAGGAGGGCACTTGATGCAATAATGAGCACTGAGTGTTATATGCAACTGATGAATCACCAAATTCTACCCCTGAAACTCATAGTACACTATATGCTAAATAACTTGAATTTAAATAAAATTTAAAAAGGGTGGGGGGAGATATTGTGAAACACAATGCAACACACATACAACAAGGGTGCAGAAAGCGTCTGGAAATCAGATTATGTGAAAACAGACTGATAAGGCTGGGCTACTCATCCCCCAGGTCAAAAAGCTAGAGAATATGAACTAATTTGCATTAAAGCATAAATGAGTTCTACCCAGCCTACTTAACTTTCCCAGGGTACTTATAAAACATTATTTTAACACTAGTCATTTTCTAATTATGAGATTTTATTACAGGAAATTAGTAAGGACACCTAAAATTGGAGAAAAAAATCACAGGTTTTTTGACCTACAGGGTTTAAGGCTCTACACATCAATCTCGTAAGAGCTTCCTTCCTTAGTCTATTACTCTCTACCCTCCTTTGAAAGACAGGTATGCTAAAAGGATTAAAAGGAACTATAGATGACTTATACTATAAATCAAAATAGTTGATCACTTTCTTTCCCTACATAGTTTTGACAAATATATCAGGAAAAAATGGCTCTGATTGGTGAGGGCAGGGAGTGAAGGAAAAGATTGCTCTATTTGGGGACTGTGACTTTTTTAAGAGAGAGACTGGACTGAACTTGGGGCTACCTTCTTTGGGGGACAGAGACATTATTTACCCAGAAGTCAGCCTATGGGGAATGAATAACTGTCTCAAGGATAGAATTGAGCCTCATAAAATGGGAGTGTAGAAAATACCCAAAGACAAGCTCAGAAATTTCATGAATGTTTGTGGAACTCATATTACTACCCAGTTGTTTCCTCTTCTCTTCTTTACCTTTTTTTCTTTTCTCTTCCTTTCTCCTTTCCCTTCCTTTTTTCCTTTCCTTCCCTCTTTCCTTCCCTTTCCTTTCTTTCCTTTTTTTCCCTCCCTCCTTCACTTCCTTCTCTTCTTTTCTTTCTTTCCTATACTATATTTTATTTATTTTTGTTTCTTTCTTCCTTCATCCTCTACCCCTTTTGCTCTTGAGAAATCAGTTCAGAACTATCTGCTCAATAAGGATTTCCTGAGAGCGGGAGTTCAGAACAACGCTTCCAACTCCTCCCATCCAAGTCCTAAGAGTGTGTAAGTCTGTGTCTCCACTTACTTTCTACTCATCTTTATATCAAATCCTCTTTTCACGTTCCACTTTTAGTGTGTACGTATGGTTTTTAAATCCTCAAATTATTAAAAAATAAAATAAAAATAAATCTTCAAATTATTATTAATTTTTTTCTTGCCTTTCGAGAAATCCTTCTTCTCCTATATCATTCATGAGATGCTAGTGCATCATTCTATTTACCTTGGTATTCTGCTTCCTTAACCACACTGGATTGGGGTAAAGAAAGCATATGAATCAAGTCTGGCCAAGCAGAATCCCTAGACTTTTCCAAACTCAACTACAAGGTGCCTCCTTCAATAAGAGCATAGGGAGGGCCTGGACCACTGAAGACTGAACTTTCACCTGAAACATTCATCAGCATTTCAAAGAAAGAATACCTAGTCTTTCCTCTCTGCACTTCTCAGTGGTGGTTGGGAGCCTCATGGGGAATAGTAAATCAATAAAATCTACTTCTACAAGAAGTCCTATTTTAATTCAACACTCAAATGAGAGTAAGTTTATAGCATGTAAAAGTAAAAGTTTATAGCATGCAACAGCATCACCATTCTGACTCATGATGAGATGAACATTCTAAACTCTTAAGAGTGACATTGTAGATGTCCTCATTTCATTAAAAATACAGGCACACACATGTTAGATGTTGTTCCTTAGAAAAATTTTAAACTAGAATAAATACCCAGTGAAAATAAAGGGAAAGGAAAAAGCCGAATAGTTATCACAAAATGAACTTTAGGAAGTTCACCTCTGTTTTTTGTTTTTAAAATTTATTTATTGGAGAGAGAGAGAGAGAATGAACGGGAGGGGTAGAGGGAAAGGAAGAGACATGGGGCTCTATCTCACAACCCTGAGCTCACAACCTGAGCCAAAACCAAGTGTCCAACGCTCAACTGACTACATCACCAGGCCCATCTAGGAAATTTGCCTCTGATGAATGATTTTGATTCCATTGTTTAAAGTTACTTTGGGGTTTAGTTTGAAGATTTTTTTCTGGATTCTTATTCTTTTAAGATGGTTTAAGACTGCAGCCCTGGAAAACCCTTCCCAAGGTCACAGTTGATCTTAGAGCAGGCATCCTCCATGAAGCTAGGAATTAAAGGAAGAAAATAAAAATCCATATGTCTCAAGGAAAACATAATAGACAGGTAGTCTTTGGTGAATGTGATTTATGGTAACTGATGGCTAAGGTTATGAATTTTTATTTCAGAAATCAGAAAATAAAGCCTATGACAGGGTGGCACTACTGACAATACTAAGTCCAAGACATATCAGATCTTAATTTTTGGATTTTCTGGAGAAGGATTAGCGAAATGCCATTTCTTACCTGTACTTTTATAATACATAGGATATGTAAATATAAAAATCACAGATTGTTTAGAATTTGCCTGACAAGAAATATTAAAAAACACTGAAAACTTGGAAGTCAAATTATCTGTAGCATTTCCATAATTAAATTATCCACTCGTGTTTTATTCAAGCATTCATTTATTCAACTCAAATTTGTTGCACTCCTAATACATGTTAGACATTGTTCCAGACCCAACACCACTGTGCTTGCCCCCTCCCTCTGAGGATCTCTACTCCATTCTTGCTCCTCACTTGCTCTCTCCTCTTTACAGAGTTCACAATGATCCTTTGAACTAACTTCAATCACCCATGAAGGTTATGCTCCAAGTCACAAGTAACCTCAAAACAAACTCTGTCTTCCTTGAATGTTCCCTGTAAGGAGCTGAATCATTTCTTCTCAATAAATAAAGGGGAGAAAACCAAACTAGAGAAAAAAATGTAGGCACTGATGAGACTCTGTACAGCAGGATTTGTTTATCTGGCTATGGATACAAAACATTCTGCTTGATTGATATCTCATTTTCAATTTACAGATTGTCCAATTCTTGGACATTGAGTAACTTCACAAATCAGATACTTTGACAAAATCCAGGGGAAAAACTGTACTTTGGTGAGTGCAACCTCAAGTTTTCCTTGTTGACATGATCTTCTCAGGTTCTTTTCATATTTGTTCCAAACTAAAGTACATGAGCATGACTGAATTTTTCATATACATTTGCATCTGATATACATACTTTTTTAAACAAATCAGAAGTAGCATAAATTCCACAGAGAATTTGTGAGGAATATTAATTGCTTTTCCTTTCAAAAATGTTGCTCCCTCATTTCATATCAATGGTAGGTATTAGTATCGTGAGCTTTTTCTCTTTCCTTGTTTGTGCTCAGCCAGTCTGAAATACTTCTATTTATTCATTCGCCTTAACAAGCACACATTCATTGTACTTACACTTCTGTTTGTGTGCTTTAAAACAATACAATATGAGAATAAAATAATATACCCACTAAGCCCAACACACAAAGAAGTAATCCAGATAAATTCTACCTATATTATGAAATGTCTTACAGTATTAAGGATAGAATTCTCAGCCTGATCCTCACCAAGTTATAATCCTTCTATGATATAAACTTAAGTCCTTGAAGGAAGGATAAAAAAATGGTAAACATATTATTTCTTCATTGTCTAAAATTCAAGTGTATGAAAAAGGCAAAATGGTAGAAAGCAAATCACATATACTGCAAGCAAATTAGAGAGAAACTTGCATTTTCAAAAGTAGATGGGAGGTTTTAATGATAATTATTAATAGTGGAATATATAGATTGGACTTTATTTGAAAGACAACAATCAACTTTTAAACATTATAAATATGACTCTTTTTGAACATCTACTACATGCTAGGCATTACGGAAGGAATGAAGACAACACCTGCACCTTCCATTCTATGTTTTCATGTTATCCCTGATCTGATCATAACTCCATTCCAGTCACTATGTCTTCCCAGGCTAGGGCTTCTGGCCCTTAGCCCCTCCACCCTGCCTTCTCCATTCTGAATCCCCTAAAATATAGAGGCTCCATGTCATTCTCTTGGTGTTATTTTACTGTTATGCTAAACTGATTAGTTCAAATAACCAAACTGGTTGAGATTTTATTGATAAAATTCTGTGGTCAGCGCATAGGAGTCTAGGGTCAAAGTACGCACAATGTCAGGAAAATTCTTCTGCATGAGAATACAAATAACAACAAAACAAAACAAAACAATAAAATAACTGGTCATAAAATAACATCCCTAACAAGGATAAGATTTTCATCTTCAAAAAGACCTTACTGAGGTAATTTCTTAATTTCCAAACAAGGATAAATGTAATATAATAGCTGGCTTTTAGGCAACTCTGATGGTCATATATGGAATATTTATCCCAAGGAACAGCTTTCAGTGCTAGGCATGTTACGCATTTTTAGGTAAATGCTCATTTCATCTTTTGCTAAGACTCCTTCCCATTTCACTTAACTGCTATTCACTCAATAACTTCCTTGAAAAGGGTTATCATATTCAATCTAGTACCTTCTGTTGCTGAAACAAAGCAAAACTGCCACACTTACCCATTCATTAACTGATTAAAAAACAAACAACAACAACAAAATGAGTTACAAATGAGACCAGAACCAAGAAATTTGGATTTCCTGGGCAAGCCACATGCATCACACCACTAACGGATGTTTGACCCTGGGTCACAATGTCTCTTCTGTCATTTCTACTAGGAAGATGGAGCAGAAGGTTTGGGGAAACAGGATATTAGGCTGCAGCTTGTGATTGAGGTTCTCAGTAACAAGATCAAAATAAAATAATGGGACCCATCCCCAACCTTTCCATCTCTCTCATACAAGAAGAGGCAGTCCTGAGATGCCCTTGGCCCCCATCCAGCATAGCAGCTGTGATTCTCAAAGCTGTGGATTGATGCTGGCAATGAAATTCTCGACAAGATATTTTTCTGCCATATGTTCTGGGAGTGCCCAGGGCATCAGGCTTCCAATGACAATGTAATTTAATGGCTTAAGAGTATCTTAACCATATTTCCTTCCAGAATCTTCAGACTGGGAGATAAGCACTGCATGAAATCTGCTTCTGGATACCGGCCATTTACTTACTTGAACTATTAATTACCTATTCTGTCCCATAGACACTGTCCCTCTGAGACTCTGGTATTACTGACTTATTTCATACTTAAGATGCTGTGGCTCAGAGTATTAACTGCCTCTGTGGAAAAACTGTGAGAGTGAAAGTTTAACTTTCTCTTTTTGGAAGTTTAACTGCCTCTGTTCAACCTCATGGCAACTTTATTTTTCAAATTCTATTTATCCCTGAGTGGAATAAACCTATAAAACTTAGCTTATAATGCAATTGTCTTTCCTGATATTTAACTGTTCCCCTTCACAGTGAGGCTGAAGCAAAGTGGGGGGTGAGTACCAGAGAGAAAGAGAGAATTTTTTTTTCCTCATGTCCCCACCAGTGTGAATCTTAAACCTGCTCTGTATCCCTTAAACCTTCTGTCTCCTATGTTCTTCGTCTACTTACAAAAATTTTATAGCTAGAAATATTGACATCACCTTCTATATCTGCCTTATCTGTGACAGCAAATTAGATACCAAGTTTTAGCCACTCTACCTGCAGGACAACTATCAAATCTGACCTCTCCCCAAGTTCTACTATCACTACCTTTGTTCAGTTATTCTCCTAGTCAGGTCTCCCCTAGCTTTTTAGATAGCTTTTTAAAAAAATATTTATATATTTTAGAGAAATAGTGTATTGAGTGAGGGAGAGACAGAGAGAGAAGGAAAGAGAAGAGAAACCTCAAGCAGTCTCCCCGTTAAGCACGGAGCCTGAAGGAGGGCTTGATCCCAGTACCCTAAAATCATGACTTGAGCTGAAACTGAGTCTTCTGCTTCACTGACTGAGCCATCCAGGTGCCCCTCAGTAGGTAGCTTTTTATACCAATAGCCTTTCCTTTGAGATACTTCCTAAGATACATTTCCCAAACTACTGGCAGTTATTTTTCCCAAGCCAACTGTGATCATATCACTTTGCCCCTTAAATATCCCTAATGATTATCTTTGGTACTGGTAGAATAACACTCTAACCCCTTACCAGGACACACAAGGTGGACTCTACTGTTGAACCATATCTCCAGCCATATTGTGTTCCAGTCACTGAACTTAATCACCATTTTCTGAATAAGCCATGTGTTTCCATATCTTTACTTTTCATTCATTAGAATGTCTTTGCCCCCTTATCTGCTTAGTGAATTAATTTCTTCTCAAATATTCAAGACACAGCTCCAAAGTCACTGGCAACTTTTCTCCATTCACTCTCCCCACTATGCATCCATATTTGTTATTCATTCCTGTGTGTAGTACACTTCAAGCTAACTGTCAGCCCCTGGGAGAAAGTCTCCAGGTTCACTTCTTAGCAAAGGTGCCTCTGAGTGGAATCTGCCGTTGAAAAGCTTAGGTACTAGTTGGAGAGATAAGATTAATTTCCCTGAAATATTATACCAATGACACAAAACAATGACACATCAGTAATGCAACAGATAATAATGTTACATGATAAGAAGTTAGAGGACTAAAAGGAAAAGTTTAAAAGAAAGTTAAAGAGTAGATATAATTGTTGGGGAAACTCTTATCAATGAGTTGAAAATGAGTGAGTAGAATTATAGCACGATCTCTATGACCCAGAGATTTTACATGTTTATTGAATCCCAAATAAGAAGAAACAGTTAAGTGATAAATTACTATCAAAATAGCTATGAAATATCCTACATTGAATATCCCTATTTGCTGTAAATACAATCCAAGGAATACTATAATATAAAGGATAAATTTAATAAAACCTATCTAAGCTCAAAATTAAAGTGTATGTCTTTCTTCGCCAGAAACCCAAAAGAAATGTGAATTAGTTAGCAGCGTAAAGAGCAGAAACTAGACTCTAGGGACAGACTTATGTAGCATAATGTAAAAGAAGCTTATTCATACCTAAGGAATACTTTTCAATGAGACAAACCATGAGAGACTCTGGACTTTGAGAAACAAACCGAGGGTTTTGGAGGGGGGGAGGTGGAGAGTGGGGTGAGCCTGGTGGTGGGTATTATGGAGGGCACGTATTGCATGGAGCACTGGGTGTGGTGCATGAACAATAAACTGAAAACAAATTTTTTTTAAAAGCCACAATGTACTAGGTATTGGATGTTATGCACCATAACATAGTGACCCCTTTATAAAACAAAACTATAGGTGACATGAGAAGATATGTATGGAAATACGTTGTGAAAAAGAAACTATATGCTACCTTTATTTTTTTTTAAAGATTTATTTATTTAGGGGCGCCTGGGTGGCTCAGTGGGTTAAAGCCTCTGCCTTTGGCTCAGGCCATGATCTCAGGGCCCTGAGATCCAGCCCTGCATCGGTCTCTAGGCTCTGAGGAGAGCCTGCTTCCTCCTCTCTCTCTGCTTTGCCTCTCACTCACTGCATTATTTGGGTAGGTTACTTGGCTTCCCTGTGCCTCAACTTCCTCATCTATGAAATAATGATCATCATAATTCATGAGGATTAAATGAGTTTACATATATGCAAAACACTTAGAACAATGCCTATTCTGTGGTAAGTACTATGCAAGATTTATCAGCTACAAATCACTGTAATAATTTCCTTTTGGCAAAAGAAAATCCCAGTTATGTTATACTTTTTTAGGCTATTTTACCTGGCATGCTGCATTGGGTTTTCTTTGTCTTCTATGACTTCCATATTTCTGAAGAATATAGGCCAGTTATCTTGCAGAGTCACTGTCAATTTGGGAAAGTCTGATGTTCCTCTATAGTTCCTCTACAGTTTGATTCAGGTTGTACAAGACCTGTTCTTCTCAAAAAAGACTTCTCTGACCCTCCATAGGGAAATACGGAGTTGGGATGGCCTTTCAAAAGTTCCTGAGTTGGGTTGAAGGGCTTGGGTCTTCATACTCCCCGTTGAGCAGGCTGCCTTGGAGAAGAGTTAGACTTTGTGGAAGGCACCCTCTTTAGCAGAGGGTAATTTCCATAGAGGTATGACGGCTGAGAGCTATTTGGCCTTGCGCTCTCACCAGCTAGGTAGTAAGTCCCCCAATCTTGAAAGGGGAGTTGGGAGATACTTCATGATTTCCACATGAGTAATACAAGTTGATGAACAATATGAACTGTATGCCTTTAATGTAGTCTTAAAATATGTAAAGCAATGCTAAAATATATGTAAATAGTAAAACAATGAGCCAGCTCAGGCACATATATATGCAGTAATAGTATGAGATAATAAATATTAAATTCGGATTATCGATTATATCTGGGGGTATGTGGTTAATAGGGTAAGGGAGGGGAACCCAGAAGTGTACCTATATTGGTAATGATCCTTCTTGAAATGGAGAAAAAAGAGATTTTTTAATAATTAAAAAAAATTTCAGCGTACTATAACACAATGGTACATTATTTTCAGGTGTATAAAAAGCTCATGATAAGTGTAGTTACCATCTGTCACCATAGAATGCTATTACAATATTATTAACTACATGCCCTATGATGTGCCCCCCATGACTATTCTTTCCATAACCAGGAGACTGTATCTCTCACTCCCCTTCACCCATTATGCCCATCACCCCACTCCCTTTCTCTCTGGCAATCATCAGTCTATTCTCTGTACTTACACATCTGCTTCTGCTTTTTGTTTATTCAATCGTTCCATTTTTTAGATTCCACCTATGAGTGAAATAATGTATTTGTCTTTCTTAGTCTGACTTATCTATCTACTATTTCTTCTTCAAAGATATTTTTCCTCATCTTATTTAATTTCATAATGATACTGGTATTTCTCATACTGAGACATTCACACCTACGAAGAATCAAAGAACTGCTCCTCTGTGGGTTTTTAAAAGATCAGTCCAAGGCTTGCTGAGTTCCAGACAGATGGGGATGGGATGGTTGAGAAAAAAAAAACGAAAACAAAGAAAATCCTGTCATCAGGGGTCCAAGTTTGTATCCAGAATATTCTTCTAAGAGGCTTCTTTAAAGAGGAGTCTGCATATTTTTAGATCCCATGGGTCTAGTCAGACCTAAATATGTCTGCTACAGACAGAGAATATCTGCTGTGGGACTTTCCCGTATGTGAGGTCACTCTGATTCATTCTGGCCCATCTCAACAATAAGCACACAGGGTTAAGGTTATCACTGTGCTCTGTATTTTATATTTGTATTGGTCCTACTAATAGTGGACCTGTAGGTTACAGATGTGTAGAGGAGGTTCTCTGAGATAGAACAGATGTTAGGGACAAGTAATAGAAGTGTCTTTAAACAACACAGGTGCTTCCTAAACTGCAAAAACCCAAGCTGATTTGATTGGCATGATTTATGTAAGTCCTCATAAGATAGAATGAAAGGAAGATCACAGATCCTTCTGTTTCTCAGTACTCACTGAATGGTAGAATCAGACATTGGTAGTTCTCCTTTAAAGACTTTTACCTAACCCAACAATTCTATTTTATGGAAGAAAACCAGGGAGACTGAACAAATTACCAAAGGTTTCACAGCTGGTAAATGGCAGATCCAGGACCAGATTTAAGATCACCTGTCTTGCAGGTCAGTGCCTTATTGTCTCCAGTTTATTTACATGCTTTTGGCATCAGTAAGCCAGAATCTTTACATGAAAGCTATAGGGTTGTTGATTTTGTCATTAAAATGAATGAAGCAATTTATTAAATGCTTTATTATTATTTAGGTCATCTTGGACACAGGTTTAAACTGTCAAAATATGATTTCCTTCAAAGCAAGTTCACATAGCAATATGGGGAAGAAACTCTCGAAGAATAATCAATCCATTACCAAAATCTCACTGAATAATTTCCAAACTGTTATACTGTATCTTAATAATGGTATGAAAACTTATATACTAGCCCCAGTTTTAAGGAAATGGTTAGAGTATGATCTATTAATTGCAACTTGATTGAAGTATTTGTGGCTTGTATTTTAGTGGGAAATCTCTGAGGGAATGGCATGAAATAAATTTGCCCTACTAATAGGAAAACTCTTAGTAGAATAGAATTGAAAATCCAGTCATGCCACCTTCTTGTGAATAAAATGTACAAGGGATGGAGCCAGCCATAGCACCTGAATCATACAGAATTATAGGTCTGGTTCACAAACTTGCTACTTGGGATTGCATTTACATAATAGCAAGTGATAGATTATGCTGAGGCCAAGAAAGCATATGTACCTGGCACTTTGAAGAGAACACTGTCCCTGGGCATCTCCTGGTACCTACTGGAAATCATTTAGAGTCTACCCTAGTAACTGTACCAAGCCAGAATTTGGACGTTGGACTTCCAGCTCTAGAGCTGAGGCTTCTTTTCATGATTCTATACTGCCTGTTAGTCACCTGATATATTTGATACTTGTATTGCTTCCTGTCTCTCTCTGGGAAAAACACTTCTAATCCTTGGCTGATTGACACTGTGAACTCACTGCAATAAAACTAAATTTCTATTTAACATTATTGTTGTCCCTCAGGATGCCTGGGACATAAATTCCTCTTAACTCCTCCCTATTCCAGCTCTGGGAGTCTCAGCTACTAAACTCTCTATAGGCTACCTTATAAAACCACTGACCTTAGGGCGAGTGTCTATGTGTGAGTGAGTGGTGTGTGTGTAAGGATGTGTATCTTACCTGACTACTCGGACACATTATTGTGGTCTAACATCTGGCTACAGTCATGTCTCAGAAGCGGAGTTTGCTGAACTTGAGGCAACCTCTGCAGATATCCTCAACCTTCCTAATTCCTTCTCTTCTAATATATCAAGAAATTTCAGGAATGCTCTGCAAGCAACCAGCATCATTTCCAATCTTGGGAATGCACTAGCTGAAATTATTTCTCTCTTTTCCCTCCAACATGGTGAAAGCCAATTTGAAATCACAAAGAAAAGTCTTGACCAAAGAAAACATAAGCAGTATTATAAATTTCTGCTTTCCTGAACTTGGCCAGAATCAGATGAACTCAAGTTCTTCCAAGAAAATGGGACATTACAGGGGATGATTTCCATGCACACTGAGGACCAGTCTTCTTATTTAAACCAGGGAGAAACCGCTGTTTCCTTTTTGTCCCCAGGTGGGGAAATTTCCTAGACAGTAACTGCATCACTAAAAAAATGGAAGCTGTATGCCCAATATCACTGAAGTCACCTTGTGCTTGTGCTTAGATGGATCAATGTACCCTCTGCTGCTGAGGTTTCTTTCATTCCAAGGCTGATAATAATAAAGGCCAGAGACACTGTATACACAAGTAGAGGGCTCAATGGGTGGTTAGCACCGTAACCTTGGCCTAGCAATAAGCTCTCAGCCATATTCATATTATTATGAGGGTCACTGTCATCACCAGAACTGCAGTTGGGGGAAAAAAAAAACTGCATTTGGTATTTTATGACCTCAGGCTTTTACAGAATTTATTGGAAAACACTCCTTTAACTTATTAATTTCTTGAGGACTTTTTCACATTTTGTGCCAAAGTTTTCCCATAACTCTCTCTCTCTTTTTAAAGATTTTATTTATTTATTTGACAAAGAGAGAGGGTAAGAGAAAAAGAGAAGGAGAGAGAGAGAGCACAAGCAGGTGGAGTGGCAGGCAGAGGGAGAGAGAGAAGCAGGCTCCCCACTGAGCAGGGAGCCCAACATGGGGCTTGATCCCAGGATGCTGGGATCATGACCTGAGCCAAAAGCAGATGCTTAACGACTGGGTCAACCAGGTGTCCCTCAATGCATTTCTCATTTGGTTTCTTTCTTGATTAGTGAGTTTCAGGATAAAGTCCCTTAGTTCAAAATAATCTTATCTCCACTTTCTCTTTCATGCCTGTCTCTGAATGTGGCTCCAGCCATTCCATTACGATTTTTTTTTTTAAAGATTTTATTTATTTATTTGTTAGAGAGAGAGAGCGCGAGCACAGGCAGAGTGGCAGGCAGAGGCAGAGGGAGAAGCAGGCTCCCTGCCAAGCAAGGAGCCCGTCCATTACGATCTTTAACTCCCACTTGGTTCTGTCATAGTTTAGCATTTATATATGCTGTTCTCCTGCCTGGAATGCCCCCCCCCTTTTTTTCACCCATAACTAATTTTTATACATTTTATATCATCTTTTAAGGCTAAAAATATATCCTGTTTATTCTTCTTCACTAAAAGGTCAGCTGTTCCTTTCCTACATTCCTATGATACAACATGTTTATCTTTTCACTGATTATCAAGCCCTTGTGCCACTTGCCAAATATGAAATGATTATTTCATATTTTTAAATCAATATTATTATTATTCACATTATTATTGCTTTATTTTTAAAGAAGAGTTACCATTATGAGCTCCTTCTATGAATAAGGGGGGAAAGTATAGCAGTTGCCACTGTAACACGTAATTGCAAGGGCTGACATCTGGATTCTGAAGAGCCTTTGTCAAGCTATACTTTTTGGTTTGATTTTCATTTAATCACTCTATTTAACTGGCTAGGCTATTACTGTTTTACTTACAATCTAACCCTCTGAGGTGGGGGGAAGGGAGAGCTAGTAGAAAAGTACTGAATACAGTACAGAGTGGGGGGAAATGACCTTCGAGTTTTCTTCAGCAGCACCATCTCCATCTGCTGCAGGAAGATCTCAGCACAGGCACTGGAGGAAGCCTCCAGATAAAGAGACATGTGAACTTAGGTGCCTGGGCTTGGAATGCAAATATGCATAAAAGCATAGCTGGCCCGGAACCTGGGTCCTTGACTACAACCCCGTTCAGAGACCCTAATATACCTGCTGTGCACCAAATATGTTATGGGGAGGCAAGCCTTCCTCTGTGAGTCCTGCCAGGTGAAGCCTTTGTAATTGCCTATGGTTGGGCCTGAAAAATCACACATCATTTTTCAAGCAGTAGTTTTTCTCCTCAAATCCCTGTTGGATTCATTACAGGAACTTCTTTTGGACAATGTGCTTAGATTGGCTTCAGGAGAGCCTAAGGAGGGTTTGGCTCAAAGATTTTCTATCTTTTCTCCAATAAACTCTGGGAACATAGTTCATATGCTTCCACAAGCACAGGTAGCCAGGAGTAGTCTTTCTTATTGAGCCCTCCTTAGCACTAGTGCTGTCAGCGTTCACAGCTCAAGGTCTAGTGTTGTCCACTGAAGGTTTTCACCTTGGCTTTGACATAAGAGAGAAATGCTCATTCCCATTCCCTAGAAAAGAGGATATAATGCCACAGTACTGCATTTTTTCCCAAAGATATCCTTGTCCCATGGTCCTTCAACTTCAACAATTCTATAAGTATGATATGAGTATAGAACTAAGAGTGACAAAACAAAACAAAACAAAAAACCAAGCCCAGTCTTTTGTTATCTTCTTTGCAAGTCTTGCATGATATGCCAAGCCCATTCTTTTTGAATATGAGAATGTTTGCCATATTACTTTATGCTCATCCTTTTAGGAAACTGGCCAAAACTGAGATAAGGTACAACCATCTCATTATACTTAAAGCACTACTGAGAAGGAAATCATGTCATAGTCAATCCTGACTTTATAGCTGAGGAAAATAAGGCCCAAAGAAGTGAAATAGAGTTTTATCAGGGTGCTGGGAACTTAATTGTTTATATTTGATTCTAGTAATCATCTACATACCAGTTTTATTAACAGTATGATTTGGGAGAGAAGAAATAAGGACTTTGAACCTCTGTTTCCACATTTTAACCCAATTTTCTGTTAAAATTAAATGAAATAATGTAAGTAAAGTTGTTAGCAAAGGGCTGATCCACTTTATACCCAGAAAGTATAAGTAAGCACTATTCTTCCTTCACCACTTTTCTTTATGTTCCCTCTCTAAATCCACATATATTTCTAAAAATCCCAATGTAGTTTTAACATAAAATTTAGATTCACTTAACTCTTTTTTTCATTTGAATTTAGGATAGATTTTGAAACCTCTTGTTCTAATGTAGGTCCTAGGGAAGGAAGAAGATACCTAAAAGGAGGATTTTTAAAAATGAATGTGAAGAGAGGAGGAGATACAATAAATATTGTGGAAGTAAGAAACTAAAAGGAGAAAGAGATGTCTAGGAGGGAGACACCAACAGCAATGAAGGAAAAGAAATTAGTGTAGCACTGAAATCTCTAAACTGGTGGAGAGATCAGTGGTCTCAGGCAACTAATGATTAATCTATGAACAGGGCTTGTTTTGTAAATAAATTGACCCGGAACAGCATTAACTTGACCAATTAGAGCTCTGAACACACAGAAGCAGATCAAAAATTAGAAAATATTAAACAAGACAGCTGAAAAATGACCATGCCTGGAAGGTGTCAAATGCATCATTTATCGAGTAGATAAATTACATGCACTATAAGCAAATGCCACAACTGAGTAAACAGGAGCAAATTAGATTTCTTGTTTTTTATTTTCATAAAGAGATATATGAAATTTATCTATTGATCTATCATCTATCTATATAGATATAAATATAAATATAAATATAAATATAAATATAAATATATATATATATCCTGCAATTGGAAGAAGATTATTTTTCTCATAGCTGACCTGTGGAGAAAGGATTTTGTAAGAATTGGTGTCCACTAGGAAATTTCAGGTTTGTAAACTATCTGGTGATCATCTCAGAAGAAAGATGCAATTCCATTGTGAAATTAATTCTGAGCCTGTGTCATTCCTTGTTCTAAGTTCCTCCCCAGGTGTAATTAGGCTCATCAGAAACAGTGTGTTCTGTCTTCCAGCAATCCCAATTTCTCTGACAAGTCTTGATTAAATACCTACTATTAGTCACCATTCCTGACTTACCTTTTGTTATCCTCCATAAAATGGCTTGCTAATCTGATGAAGCTATGCATTCTGATATTCCTCATCTTCTCTCTGTTGCATTCAGAGATCCCATTTTATCAATGGTGCTGGAACCAGTGGACTCAAGTGTCAATTCAGGGATCAATTGTTGGTTTAACTTAGTGTTAGGAATGCTGGTTTGCATGACAAGAGTGGAGGGGAAAGAAGTATTTGTACTGTATTTGAAAAGACCCTATCGGGACACTGGAAAGTACTACAGAAAATCTGCTTGGATCCTAACTGATTTTAAGTCCCAGTATCACCACAGTTAGCCCAGAGGTGGATCTTTAGGACTAGGAGTTCTGCTCTGAGAGGGTAAGTTCCAAAGCTCTGATCTGGATATTTAAAATAAAAATCTCAATGGATGGTCTCAGCAGAAGAAGAAAGAGAACAGGCAAAATCCATGAATTGAAAGATAGAACAAAAGAAATTACTCAATTTGAAAATCAGGGTGAAAACTGACTGAGGGAAAAAAAGCCTCAGTGATTTGTGGGACCATAACAAAAGATCTAACATTTATGGCATCAAAGTCCCAGAGAGAGGAGAAAGAGGGGAGCATGGAAAAAGTATTCAAATAAATAATGCTTGAAAAGTTCCCAAATTTGGCAAATCATAAATACAGATTCAAAAAGCTGAGTGAGCCCCAAAGAAAAGAATCCCAAACAAATTCACACCAAGGTTCATTATAATCAAACTTCTGACTTCTGAAAACTAAAAACAAAGGAAAAAAAATCTTGATTCAGTCAGAGAAAAACAACTTTCATTTAAGAAAAAAGGTAGAGGGACGCCTGGGTGGCTCAGTTGGTTAAGCAGCTGCCTTCGGCTCAGGTCATGATCCCAGCGTCCTGGGATTGAGTCCCACATCGGGCTCCTTGCTCGGCGGGGAGCCTGCTTCTCCCTCTGCCTCTGCCTGCCTCTCTGTCTGCCTGTGCTCATGTTCTCTCTCTCTCTCTAACAAATAAATTAAAAAAAAAAAAAAAAAAAAAGAAAAGAAAAAAGGTAGGTTTCTCATCAGAAACTATGAAGTCCAGAAACAAATGCTGAACATTTTTCAAATGTTGAAAAAACCCCTGTCTATCCCAAATCCTATAACCAGCAAAAGTAATATTCAGGAAGAGGGGGAGATCAAAATATCCCCAGATGAAGGAAAACTAAGGGAATTAGTTATCTGCAGACCTTCCCTGAAAGAATGACTTAAAGGAAGATATCTAAACCAAAAGAATGCAATAATAAAGGAATCTTGGAATATCATCATGGAATAAGAAACTTGATAAAAATATACATAAAAGCAATAGGCTTTTCTTTTGTATTTATGTTTTCTAATTTATGTTTGGTGATAAAGTGACAGCATCTCTCTGATATTTTTCTAAGTATATAAAGAAGAAATATTTAGTATAATTAAATAATAAACAGAAATTAAGGGTTGTAAAAGGAGGTAAGGTTTCTGTACTTCAGTTGGCTATACAAAACTCACATGAAGTAACTCACATGAAGTAACTAAAAAGAGAAAGGATCAAAATAAAAAAGAACAAAGAAAAAACAAAAAATAAAATAGCAGATTTATTAATTCCAACCTATCAATAATAATCTTAAATGTAAATGGTCTAAATACAGCAATTAAAATACAAAAATTGAAGTGAGAATTGAAATGGCCCACCTATGTGATATCTTGATGTCTACAAGACACTCACTTCAAATATAAAGGTACGTAGCACTAAATAGAGCAGCACATACCCAAGTAGCATGAAACACAGTGTCTCACACACGTATCACTGAACATACCAGCACACACTTCACTGAACCCAAGTCCTCACACTACATGAGGAGCACAATCATGAGTCATCACTACACACAGTATCTCAAACACTATTACTAAAGGCAGCACAAACACACCTGGAATCCTTACACACAGCATCTCTCATGTGTATCACTGAACAAAGCCCCGAGCATATCAGGCACTATTAAACACGGTAGCTCACACACATCCCTGAACACAGGAGCCAACACCAGTCGTATTTGCCCGGTATTTTGCTTCTATTCAGCCAGACACAGTAGCCCATACACCAGGCACTACTGAACACAGTCCCACTCGTGCATCACTGAAACACTAGCGCGTATCAAGCACTATTAACACAGTAGCTCACGAATATATCCCTAGACAAAGTATCACAGAAAAATAGGCACTCTAGATGTTCTGCACAAATGTATCACTAAACACAGTAGCATGCACACCAGTAAACACAGTACCTCACTCACAGATACGTATACATTGTAGCAGACACTTCTCTAAGAGTCTACCACCCACAGCAGGCACTATGGAGAGACTGTCTCACATACGTAGGACACATACATGACTACACAGCAGCACATATACCACTGAGCCCAGGGGTTCAGACATGGGCCATCAAACTGGTTAGCACGGCCTCAGTGCAACAGTAACGCAGTGTCTCACGTAATATTACTAAACAGGGTGCCACACGTATTTTTTAACTCAATATCGCACTCTTCTATCACTGACCAAAGTAGCAAATACACGAAGCACAACTAAACACAGCATTTCACTCACATATCAACTAAACCACATAGCATATAGATAACCCAAACAGCACTAAATAGAGCATGGTATTCTGCTCTCCGCCTTCACCCCACCCCTTATCTGCTCTTTTGCTTTCCATGGTTTAATTACTTGTGGTCAACTGTGGTCTGGAAGCAGATGAGCCTCCTTCTGATTTATGGTAAAGAAGTCAATAATAGCCTCGGGCTATGCCACAATGCCCAAGTCATTCACCTTACTTCATCTCATCACAAAGGTGTTCTATTACTTCACATCATCACAAATAAGAAAGGTGAGCACAGTATAATGAGGTATTTTGAGAGAGAGACCACATTCACATAAATTTTACTGCAGTATACTATTATAATTATTAGTTATTGTTGTTAATCTCTTACTGTGTCTGATTTATAGATTAAACTTTATCATAGGCCTGTATGTATAGGAAAAAACATAGTATATGTAGGCTTCAGTACTATCCATGGTTTCAGGCATCCACTGGAAGTCTTGGAACATATCCCCCACAGATATGGGAGGCAGGGAGGAGGTGGCTACTGTACAGTTATTAATATATTCATTAGTGAAATGTAAACTCTTTCAGTGATCAAGAAAGTGGCAAGGGTAGTTGTTTTCATCACTTGTAT
Organism: Taxidea taxus jeffersonii; assembly: GCA_003697995.1. Lineage (NCBI taxonomy): Eukaryota > Metazoa > Chordata > Mammalia > Carnivora > Mustelidae > Taxidea > Taxidea taxus. The sequence goes on along the minus strand of ML108769.1, from coordinate 102,605 downwards.
TTACGGTTTCTGGACATCTTAAGAAAAGCAATAAGATGAGAAAATATAACAAATGGTAAAAAGATTAAATAAGAAGATACGAGGAAGTGGAGATGCAATGGGGGTGGGGGTTAAGGGGGTAGGAAAAGAATAAATGAAACAAGATGGGATCAGGAGGGAGACAAACCAAAAGAGACTCTTAATGTCATAAAACAAACTGAGGGGCGTGGGGGGGAGGGGATTGGGAAAGGAGGGTGGGGTTACATTATATGTTTAAATAAAAATAAAAATTTAAAAAAAATTTAAAAAAAGATTCAATAAGAAGAAATAAAACTACCATTATATACAGATGATATTGTATGTATAAAGCCAGAAAAATCATAAACTGTTAGAATTAATACATGAAATTAAGAAGTCACTTTATGCAAGTTTGAAAAATAGAAATCAGTATTTTTATATGACAGGAATAAATAATTCAAAAATAATCATTACAAAAGGAAAGACTTAAATTATGCTATTTGTAGTAGTCTGAAGTAACTAGAATGATTCTAAAAAGTATATGTAAGTTTTCTACATATAATATGGTAATATGGTAATATTTACCATATTATTAAATAAGACCTAATAATTAAGTAAGACCTAAACAAATAGAGGGATGGTATGTTTATGGTTCAAAAGACTTAATATTATAAAGGTGTAATTTTCTAATCAATTTATCCGCAGATTCAATGAAATCCCAAGCAAAGTTCAGATATCTGGGAAAGAGAGAAATTGGCAAAAGAATTCTAGAATGTATATGGAGTGCACTGGTCCAAGGTTAGTTCAGAAAAATTTTGAGGAACAAAACTGGTAGAATTACACTATCAGATAGTGAGTAATTATAAAGCTACAGTTTTCTTTTTTTAAGATTTTACTTATTTATTTGAGAGAAAGTGAGAGAGAGTGAGCAAGAGTGAGCACGAACTGGAGGAGGAACAGAAGGAGAGAGAGAAGCAGGCTTTGCACTGAGCTCAATGATCCCACAAACTTGAGATCAGGACCTGAGCCAAAATCAACAGTCAGATGCTTAATTGACTGAGCCACCCAGAAGCCCCAGAGCTATAGCTTTTAAGACAGTGATGTTATAGATATTATAGGTACAACAGTAGGTTATAGGTCGAAACATAAACAAAGAAAAAAACCATGGGACAGAGTAAGAGAGTCTATAACTATCTACTCACATATTTGAACACGTGAATATGGTAAAAAGTGACAGCAGATCAGCAGGGAAAGGAATGGTCTTTCTGATAAATACTGCTAGGTGAACAAACATCCATATGGAGAAAAGTGAGTTTGAATGATACCACAGATCATACTAAAAATGAAATCCGGATAGATTGTAGATCTAAATGTGAACATAAAACCAACGAAGATTCAAAAAAGATAACATAGATGAATATCTTTATCAACTTCAGGTAAAAAAGCATTTGATAAATAAGACACAGAAAGCTCCAATCAGGAAAGAAAATACTGATATTTTAGACTTCACTATAATTTTATAGAAAGAGAGAGAGAAACAAATTAGGTAACAGAAAAATAAATCCTACAAAACAAAAAAAGGATAGCATTCTAAATAATAATTATCATCCAAAAAAGAACAGAATGGGAAATGGCATCTCACAAGAAATCCATGTGACAGTAACAATTAAGATCTTGTTGAGTAGTAACAAACTTCTTTAGAGCTTATTTATTTGTGAAACTCTTGCTCTCTCTCATTTTGAATGGTGCCCTTCCTAAATAAAGTCTTCTTGACTGCAGGGTAGTTCTCATTTAAAAAAAATTTTATATTCAATTAATTAACATGTAGCATATTATCAGTTTCAGATGTAGAGTTTAGTCATTCATCAGTTGCATAGAACACCCAGTGCTCATCCCATCAAGTGCCTTCCTTAAGGTCCATCACCCAGTTATCCCAACGCCTCCTTCCCCTCCAGCAACACTCAGTTTGTTTCCTATAGTTAAAAGAGTCTTTTTTTTTTTTAATATTTTATTTATTTATTTGACAGACAGAGATCACAAGCAGGCAGAGACACAGGCAGAGAGAGAGGAGGAAGCAGGCTTCTGGCTGAGCAGAGAGCCTGATGTGGGGCTCGATCCCAGGACCTGGGATCATGACCCGAGCCGAAGGCAGAGGCTTTAACCCACTGAGCCACCCAGGCGCCCCTAAAAGAATCTTTTATAGCTTGTCTCCCTCTCTATTTTCATCTTATTTCCCCTCTCCCTTCCCCTATGATCCTCTGTTTTGTTTCTTAATTTCCACATTTGTCTAGAAAACAGTACGGAGCTTCCTCCAAAAGTGAAAAATTGAGCTATCCTGAGAGCCAGCAACTGTACTACTAGGCATTTACATAAAGAATACAACATAGTGATCCAAAGGGGCACCTGCACCCTAGTGTTTACAGCAGCAATGTCCATCCACAATAGCCAAACAATGCAAAGAGCCCAGATGTCCATCAACATGTGAATGGATAAAGAAGATGTGGTATATATAGACAATGGGATATTACTCAGCCATCAAAAAAAACCCAGAAATCTTACCATTTGTGATCAGTTTTCTTTACATTCAGCCGGTTGAATAGATCACGCCCCTCCCTTCTGGCTTGCCAAGTGTCTGTGGGGAAATCGGCTCCTTCCATCCTCAAGTTCATTGCTTCAAGCCTGTTTCCCATCTCAGTTATTGTATTGTTCATACCTGACTTTTTTTTTTTTAAACTCTTTTATCTCTGCGGTAAGGGCCTCCCTGAAGTCCTCCATTCTTTTCTTAATCCCAGTGAGTATCATTAGGATTGTTGCTTTAATTTCTTCATCAGGCATATTACTTTTATCTGTTGCACTTAGATCTGTGGCTATGACTCGACCTTGTTCTTTCATTTGGGATGAATTCCTCTGTCTTGGCATGTTGTGTAAGTCCCTGCCTTCTTCTGGGTGCAAGAACAGTCTGTTTGGGACGCCTGGATGGCTCAGTTGGTTAAGCAGCTGCCTTCGGCTCAGGTCATGATCCCAGCGTCCTGGAATCGAGTCCCACATCGGGCTCCTTGCTCGGCAGGGAGCCTACTTCTCCCTCTACCTCTGCCTGCCTCTCTGTCTGCCTGTGCTCTCTCTCTCTCTAACAAACAAACAAATAAATAAATAAAATCTTAAAAAAAAAAGAACAGTCTGTTTGCTTTCCACTCTGGAGAGAAACGGCTTTGGGAAGCAGAGGGTGCATAGTGCACCGGAGCAGGTGCCGCCAGTTGGGGAGGAGTGCACTCCGAAGCTCTAGCCTTCGGGCTGGTCATCTGCAGAGGCTCTCTCGGCCGGATGCGGACAGTGTTTGGTCCTTGGTCTGAACGTGGCCGACTTGGGACTTGAGCTTCTTGCACTTGCTGCTCTTCTGGACAAGGGACCACCACACCAGGACTGAGCAAGCTTGGTTGAGAAGCGCAGCACGGCCAGAGCGCCAGGCTGTGGGGCTTGGCATCAGCAGCCTGGGCGGCCCAGTCCTCGCTGTGCGGCTCACTGACCCAGGTGGCTCCGCGTGCAGGCTGATGGCCTGGGAGGAAAATGGCACCGGCCGCCTCCTTTGCCCCAGAGAGCAGGCTCTGAGCCCGCTGCCTCTCAGGAAAGCCCTCGGAGAGCAAATCATCTCCCCCTATGGTGTCCCAGGCCTTTTCCAGGCGGCTGTTTGCAGGCGGTCTGCCCCAGGCGCGTGGGCCTGCCTCCTCTCCGCGCCAGGAGCAGCGCGGTGCCCTGGGGCTTCTACCCCAGCCAAACCGGCCCACTTTTCACACTCCCAGCTTCAGGGACATGGCGCGGGCAGGGGCCCGTGCACCTTTCTGGGGGACGGTCTCACTGCGCTGGGACCGAGGCGAGCTTGACCCGCAAAGCCGGCCTCCCCAGAGTCCGGGAAGGCGGGCTTCGTGGAAGCACGTGGAGCAGCCTGTGCTGGCCCAGCGCTGCCTCCTGCCGGTGCATCGGGTTTCTGCGGAGGGGCCGGGAGAGAAATGGCGCCTGACCGCTCCTGTGTGCCCAGAGTGGCCTCTCCAAGGCTGACTCCTACGGGGAGGGCACATCATCTCCCCACCGTGTGCTACATGCACCCTTCAGACGGCTGTTCCCATGCCGGCTGCCCCCGGGGCGTGTGCCTGCCTTCTCTCTGGGGCAGGGCCGTCCCCTCAGGGCTCCATTTCCACCAAAACCACTAACCTTTCAAACTCCAGGTTGGAGCCTCGCGGGCTGCAACAACTCATGGAAATCAGCCCCTCTCTTTTTCCTAGCAAACGGCTTTGGGGCAATGTTCTCCTTGTGGGTTCCCCTGTGCGCTCCTCTCTCACCTCTCCTCTCTCTCATTCTCTGTATCTCTCTTGCTTCTTCAACCAAAGCTCCCTCTCCACAGCAGTCATGATCCCCTTCTGTCTCAAACCGCATCTCCGCCTTTCCTATCCTTTTCCATGACGCGTCTTCTCTCCCTTTAGTTGTGGAGTTTGTTCTGTCAATCTTTAGGCCAATTTCTGGAGTATTTAGGATAATTTGGTAGCTATCTCGCTGTGTTCCACAAAGAAGACAGGGCAAGGATCCTCCTATGGCGCTGCCATCTTGGCTCTTCCCCGGACTTCACTCTAATTAAGCAATTTGTTAATCAGACACCATTGAGAGAATGTTAGCCCAGGAGTGGAAAAACACGTTTACAACAGATATAACTTGCAATCATTTATATAGCGTTTATTTAAAGGACTTCTACAAATCAGTAAGAAAGAAAATCTGCTAGAAAAAAAAATGGACAAAGACTTGAACAGGTACTTTAGACTAGATAGGATATTCAAATCAATAAACCTGAAAAGCCACTCACTCCTATTAGGATTTAATGAAATGAAAATTAAAACCAGTAAAAGATACTAACATCTACTAGAACGGTTAAAATTTGAAAGGCTGATAATACTTAGCTTTGATGAGGTTACAGAAAAACTAGAACCTCAAATACTGGCTAGATGGACTGTCTCTTGGTTTAACTTCTTTGGAACTCTTTTTGGCAGTAGCTAATAAAGCAAATTAAATATTAACATGAAACCCAGCAATTCTATTGCAAGGCAGTTAGCAATAGAAATGCATCCCCATGTATACCAGACACAAATACAAAAAGGTCATAGCAGCGTTGCTCCTATTAGCTTTAAATCAGAAACAACCCAAAGTACCATCAGTAGAATGGATAAATAAATAAAAATGTATACAATTCAGTATTGTAACAAATTAATATATGAACTACTGTTTTACTTAGCAAGAATGATTCTCACATATATAATTTTGGATAAAGGTCTAATTACATTAATTTAAATTTGAAAACAGGCAGGGGTGCCTTGGTGGCTCAGTTTGTTAAGCACCCAACTCTTGATTTTGGCTCAGAACATGATCTCAGGGTTTTGAGATTGAGCTCCGCATCAGGCTCCGTGCTGGGTATGAGCCTGCTTAAGATTCTCTCTCTCTCCTCTCTAAAAATAATAAAAAATAAGTAAATTTGAAGATAGGCAAAGATTCTTTGATGTTAGAATTCAGGACAGTGTTTCTCTTTTGGAAGGTGTGGGGTTAGAGATTGGGGGGCATATGAGCAGCTATTTCTTGGGTGCTGGTTATATCCTATGTCTTTATGTGTGCTTGGGTTACACAATTTTGTTTCTTTTATAATAATTAATTCTGATATACACATGAGTTGGGTTTTTTTCTATGTATATTATACTTCAATAAAAGCAATTACTGAAAGTGCATATAGCTGAATCTCACCTCAGACTCTGGAGATGAGGCCTGGTTGTCTGATTAGCCCTTTTCCCCTTTTGGTTTTCTTGGAAGAAAGAGGAAAAATCTGTCCATCTCTAGTTCCTTCTCTGTCCTACCAAGTGTTGCTGAGTTATGAGCGATTACATAAGGACATATGTTGGAATAATCAGAGTAACTTGATATTAATCTGGGAAAACGGTTTAAAAAATCATTTAGTTGAGACAGAAATATAATTTTATATTGGCTAAGGAAAGAGTACATTTCACTTACAGAATAATATGTCTGAAGGCTCTGATAGGAGTTCCAAATATCATGTATCTGAGGATGGAAGCTCATTTATCCAACATTTATGAAAGACTGTAACTATATTCCAGACAATTTTGCAACATCAGGGATTTGCTCACTAAGTATCTTTGTTTTCCTAATAGACTATCCTGGACCTATGTTCATGAATTTGTCTAAAACCTTTTAAAAGTATTTTAATTTCTAATTTGTGTATGTATTGAAATGGAAATACAAGGTTTTATGACAGTTGAAAAGCAAAGGGCATCTAGAACTTCCTTGAGAAAACTCCCTTATACTTGACCTTTCAAATTATGAATGAACTTCTCAGAACTCAAACATCACTTCATCAGTATTGCATCAACCCAGCCGGATCGATAACATTAAATGTGATATGAACAATGAAAGAGTCATTCTCCAAAGCAAGCAATGAGGGGGCTGTATCCCTCAGGCTAGGAAATTTGTTCAGAAATCTCCTTTCTCCTTGGGACTCATTTGATGTTGAAAAGCAGTTAAATCCCCTAGCACTGATGCTAAGTCACAAAATCACAGCCTTCACCATTCATGAGAAATGAAATGACACCATTACTTTTTTCTGCTGAGGAATGAGTGTTATGAGGCAGAGTTGTCATCTGTTGGTGAAGGCAACTTCCAGTGCATTTTATAGATTTGGATGTCCAAGAAAGTGTCATGTAGATGTAAGACAGATGGGGAAACTAGAAGAGCCTGGAAGATAATCTGTAGGTAGAGGGAATTAAGTTTGCTCCTTAAGAAGACTTCAAAATAGACACTGCTAACTAGGCCTCAGAAATAGTTCCTTACCAGAATAGCTCTGTCAAATTTCACACGTTCATCATACATAGAAGACAACTATTGTAGAGGCCTAAAATGAAACCGAAGACCTCATAGGCTTAATAAAGTTACTCCAAAGGGGGAATCCAGGGCATGTAAAATTAGATTTTGATGAAAGATAGAATAAAAGCAGTAGCAATGTCTATATAGTTGAGATTGATAGAGTTTTAAGGAAATAAACTAATTTGTGCTTAAAGGTGATAAGAAAAATAGTGAAGACCCTTGAATATAGGATTAGAAAGCTGTAATTGTGATGCCTGAGTAATAGCACTTTTAGTGGCTTAGTGAAGAGTCAGCCTCAAAATAACCCTTTTTTGCAGAGCTAGCCTCTGAGGAAAAGGTAGGTATCCTGTAATCAAGGCCAAAGAAATGCACTGAGGAAAAGTGAATAATCAAACTCTAGATCTCTTCCTTTTTGAAATTCCATGTTACTAGAACTTTTCTAAGGTGGTTGAGGTTAACTGGCAGGGGAGAACATGGGAGCCCTGCAAAGGAGATTTCTCGAGAGGGAGAGAAAATTGGCACTGGTGACATGCCTGGGTGGCTCAGTTGGTTAAGCGGCTGCCTTCGGCTCAGGTCATGATCCCAGCGTCCTGGGATCGAGTCCCACATTGGGCTCCTTGCTCAGCAGGGAGCCTGCTCCTCCCTCTGCCTCTGCCTGCCTCTCCGTCTGCCTGTGCTCGCGCTCACGCTCTCTCTCTCTCTAATAAATAAATAAAATCTTAAAAAAAATTAAAAAAAAAAGTCTCAACATTAAGCACAAGACGGATGTGGGGCAATGACTGGTTTTGAAACAGTGCATGGCTGAGCTCAGAAGCTCTCTGCAGTCACAGCCACCTTCACTTGGCATGATTCCACTGGGAATAGTAGCTAAAAGAGTAATACATCCCAACGAGCCCCAACATTGCAGATCCACACATGGGATTCTTTGTCTAGTGCAGCAATTTGGGCCAGTTGCAATCACAATCACAGCGGTAAAAATACAAGAACAGATTTTATGGGACCAGTTTTTAACAGTGGCTATGTAGTACCTCAACCATTAGAGAATGAGCCACAAATTCTGCTTTTCCAAATCAACTGGAGGTCGGTGACCTTTGCAGGAAGAGATTCTGGAGGTTGGATTGCTCAGGTACATACACACACATGCAGTGTGTATGTGCTTGTATATTCGAAGCAAAAACATTCACTTGGCCCTGGATGATAGCCTGTATGATACAGGCATGTTCTTAGGGACTGATGATACAGGATGAATGAGAGAATAAGCAGTGGTCCTTTACACACATATGTGCCCACCAAACATCACTTTAGAATTCACTTTCACTCGTGTGACCTCACCTGCCCTATGTAACATTATTCCATTTTACAAATGGTGAGACCAAGGCTTAAGTAATAGAAATAGAAATAGTTATTGGCCAGGGAATGGGGATAGCACTGGAATCTGCTCATCAGAATTTAGTGTTCTAACTTTATCTCCAACATTAAGCATAACTAATCTGGTTATTACTATGTTGCATCCCCCAAATGGCCACCTGTTTTCATTAGAATAAATTACAAAATATACAAGAGAGATGAACATGCCTTAGTCCCTGGTAAATATTCCTGGCTCATGTCTGGCCAGCCTCCTCATCCCTCTCTCCTTTCCAGGCACACAGGTCTTCAATTCAGTCCCTCAAACATACAGTCCTTTAGCATCTGTACTTCTTCAAGACACTTGGCACACTTGGATTTATGAGTAATTACTAGTCATTATTTATTTAATATCTGACTTCCCAGCTAGACCATCAGTCCTGAACTGGCAAATCCACATCAGTATTGTTTAGTCGGTGCTCAGTGCTTCACTCAGTATCTGGCACATAGGACATACTCACTATATGTTCCTTAAATTTTCTTTTTTTTTTTTTTAATTTTATTTATTCATTTGACAGACAGAGATCACAAGTAGGCAGAGAGGCAGGGAGAGAGAGAGGAGGAAGCAGGCTCCCTGCTGAGCAGACAGCCTGATACGGGGCTCGATCCCAGGACCCTGAGATCATGACCTGAACCGAAGGCAGAAGATTTAACCCACTGAGCCGCCCAGGCACCCCATTCCTTAAATTTTCATACCAACTCCAAACAATTATCTTCCTGTGACCTTATGTAGCCCCTGCTCCTATGCCATCTCTCCGATATATGGCAGATTACACCCACCTCCTTTGGTTAGCCTGTGTAACTCTGCCCCTTGTTCCAAATCCAATTCAAGACTCTCTAGGACAGTTATTTCTCCCTCTTCCTATCTTCTCATACATTTGCTGTTGGAACCACACAATCAGCATTTGGTTATACTCATTCTTCTTAGAAAAAAAAATGGGTATTTTCATGAGTATGCTTTCTTTTACTTCAATAAGATTTAAGACATTTTATTCTATTTTATTTTTTTATTTATTTGTCAGAGAGAGTGAGCACAGGCAGACAGAGTAGCAGGCAGAGGCAGAGAGAGAAGCAGGCTCCCTGCTGAGCAAGGAGCCCAATGTGGGACTCAATCCCAGGACACTGGGATCATGACCTGAGCCGAAGGCAGCCACTTAACCAACTGAGCCACCCAGGTGTCCCAGATTTAAGATATTTTAAAAAGAAATTCTGAAAGTCTTTTTCTTCTCATTTCTTTACAAAACCTAGTGCCTGCTGGGCATCTTCAAGGCAATGAATAACAACTTGCTGACATTGATTTGGAAGACATTGAAGAGTTCAGAGCAGCTAGCAGACAAAGGTTTTAGATAGAGTGCATGGTCCAGAGCCAATCCAGGAGGGGGCTTAAGAAAGGCAGCCCGCTTTCTTTTCTTTTTAAGAGGCTGTACGTCTAGAGATTGTGGTGAACATTTCAAAACATATCTGAGTAAATAACAGGGTAGATATTATGTCCCAGGATGCATCTGTGAGAAATGTACTGACAAAGTCAGTCTGAAAACTAATAAGAAAGTCAAGGTTAATAGGAGACATATTGTTTGAGAACTCCAAACTCAATATTCACAGAAGTTCTAATTTAACCTCATTTGAAAAAGCAACACAGAAAGTGAAGCAAAACCCATTGGAATTTAAATCACTTACAATCATCTGTGTATTTGGCCCCTTTTATTCAAATATTTTTGGAGTTTTCAAACATTGAATTTAATCAACCCAACAGTACAAAATTGGCAATCTGACAGAAAGGGAATAATTGAATAGGTTTTCTTCTTTCAACATGAATAGAACTTGTGGACTGAGGAAAGCTATTTGTTCCCTATTCATTCCATGTCATAAATCTATAGAACTGAACAACCTTGTTCTGAAAATCCTTTTCAAACAGGGAACATGAGGCTCTTAATCTCAAAATCCTGTGTTCCAACCTGTATTGAGCTGATAGGTTTGCTTTTTTCTTACTAAACTGTGAAATCCTGGGATCCAGAGAAAATTTTTTTTTTGTATGCCTATCTATGATATGGTTTCTGACTTTTATGAGGCACTTTTAAAAGTGAAAGGATGAAAGAAGAAAATACAGGGGGATGCTGTTACGGACAACAATATTTTCAAAATTATATTTGGCAAACCGTGAAAGACCTTGAGCTACCGTTCAGGAAAATGCACTTTTTAAACAGACCTTACCTAAGGAGGAACAAAGATGATGAACTCTCTGCTGAGACATATTTCCAGAATCTGCTTGCTAGAGTCCCTGACATTTCCATGTTTATTTTAACTTTGGTTTAAGGCATTGCTGGCTCCCCTTAAAGCATCCATGTAGCATCTGAGATACGAGTAATGCATTAAGCCAATATCAGCTACGTGAATTAGGGCATCAGATAGACTAAGACAAAACTAGCTGAAGGATGGAGACATAAGTAAGATAAGTTTTTGACAAGAGACAAAGGAAATTATGGTTCTGAGCTTATCTTCTGAGAGGAAAAGGTTTATGATCACTGCAAAGCAAGAAAATAGTTGTTGAAAGCAACAGAAGAAGTCAGATTGCACAATTCACTCTTTTGAAGTAGGCCACCACAGTTCACTTCAATGGTGTTAGGAAGTTTCATGTCCCTATTGGCTTAGGATACTTTCCTGTGATATAGGAAGGAGTCACAGAAATGAGAAGGAGCAGCATCGTCACAGCTGTGTTACTGGAGTGGCCCAGAAATAGATCTTTTCTCTCCAAGGCTCATGATAAGCTACTTGCATGACTGGCTACTCAGCATGGTTGTTTCACCATCTCTAAACCTGTTTGGGTTTAGAACTAAGAGCTTACACACATAGTGCTTAAAGGAAGTGTTGGGGCTGGGCAAGAGCATGGTTATATGGATATGGTAACACTTGCTCTCTTCATAAAATAGTAATGAGAATCCTTTCTTGGTTTCAGTTTTTCCTCTTAATTTTACTCCTTCCCCCCCCAGATCAAAGTTTATACTCTCTTAATACATTGTTAATTTTTTATTTTATTTTTAAAGATTTTATTTATTTGACACACAGAGAGAAAGAGAGAGCACGAGCAGGGAGAGTGGGAGAGGGAGACGCAAACTCTCCGCTGAACAGAGTCGAAAAGGGGCTCAATCCCAGGACCCCAAGATCATGACCTGAGCTGAAATCACACTCAACCAACAGAGCCACCCAGGTGCCCCCTTTCTGTTTATTTTTTAAAATGTAAATGAATGCACTGATGTTCATCAGTTATACGATATGGCCAGCAATTACAAAATGTATTTGCTCAGAGATGCCGGAAAGGCATATTGCGCCCTGGGTAGAGGTGGAGGTGGGTATAGAGCACAGGTTTCCTATACATCTTCCTCACTCATACTGGCTCATGTGGTAATCAGAATTGCTCAAATGACCACCCCAAAAATATCTGTCCTAATCCCACAACCTGTGAATATGATGAGATATCACACCTGTGAATATGTTACCTTACACAGCAAGAGGGGCTTTGTAGATGTAATACTATTACTAATCAGTTGACTCCAAGACAAGAAGAGTAGCCTGGATTATTCAGGTGGGCTCAATGTAGTCACAAGTGCCCTTTAAAAGCAAAGATCTGGGACGCCTGGATGGCTCAGTGGGTCGAGCCTCTGCCTTCGGCTTAGATCATGATCTCAGGGTCCTGGAATCAAGCCCCGCATTGGCCTCTCTGCACAGCAGGGAGCCTGCTTCCCTTCCTCTCTCTCTCTCTGCCTGCCTCTCTGCCTACTTGTGATCTCTGTCTGTCAAATAAATGAACATCTTAAAAAAAAATAAAAACAAAGATCTTTCTTCAGCTGGAATGAAGAAGTGAGGTCAGAGGGATTTGGAGCATGACAAGGATGCAATTGCTAGTTTGAAGATGGAGGGGAACATAGGTGGAATGAAGATGGAGGGGAACACAGGTGGAATGTAGGCAGCTCTACGAATAAGGAGAGGAGGCACAGACAGTGAGCAAGGAAATGGGGACCTCAGATCTAAAGCCGACTGGACCATGCCAACCACCTGAATGAGCTTGGAAGCATATTTTCCCCTGCAAAGCTTCCAGATCAAAGCCCAGACTGACCAGCACCTTGATTTTAGACTTGTAAGACATTGAGCAGAGAACTTAGTCAAACCCATCTGGAGTTCTGACTATAGAACTGTGCAGTAATACACGTGTGTTGCTTTAATGTACAAAGTGTTTGGTAATTTGCTACTTGGCAAGAGAAAACTAATACAGACATATACTGATATATTTAAGGATAAAATTATGTGCTGAAGAACTTGCATCAAAGTAATTTAGTGGGGTGGATAAGGGTGGAGAAATTATGAAATGTGGATGGCTAAGGGCTGATGATTGATGAAAGAGGTCGAAAGACCATCGAGGTTCATTATACCAATCTATCTACATATATTTGAAACCTTCCATAACAAAAAGATTACAAAAACTGGAAAGTATGCCTCAAATAGTTTTACAAGAGTTATAGTTAAAAATAAGTTCCATGACTCTTTAAAATGTTTACCTGTTTTAAAACTCTAAAAGCAAGAGGAGTTTGTGAAGATCTGTGTGTAGTTTCTGCCTCTGCCCTTAAGGGGAAGGATGGGATAGCAAAGAAAGGAAGAGAGAGAGAAGCTGCATTCAGGATATAACTAGACTCTCAAAGGACAGAGGTCATGTGAATATCTCCATGGACTAGAAATGGGCTGCATTCAAAGAAAGTAGGTGTGAGACTGTCTTGCATCGTACACCAGCTTTAGTGGGAGGTGATGGAGATAAATTCTGAGTTACTGTGGACTGTGGGAAACTAAATGACCTCTGGAAAAGTGCCTTTGCTCTCTAAAACCTAAAGGTGGAAGATCTCTAGTGATGGAGATCTCTGAGGGATCCAGAAGAGCACCTTCAGTGAGGGAATGTCTTGATGATGAGAAAATCTACCATAAAGGATTGTGCCTTTTCCCCATCCTTTCTCTTTTGATTCTACCTTGGAGGGATCAGAAACCTTCTGTAGCCTGTCGGTGTGGAGGGCATAGTGGGAAAGATGAGCAAGAGAGAATGACTTTCTAACCTAGCTCTGGTTCTGCTCCAGATGGGAAGAAGGAAGATAACACCAAAAAGTTATGTGTATAATTATTACATGGGACTGGGCTTTCAAATAGTCAGATGGAGACTGTCTGGCTTAGAGTACCACTAATATTGTCCTTATAGAAGGTGAACATAAATATTCTGTAGACGGCCCTGTCCATTCCTCTTCCTCATCTATTACTTTCCAGAGTAAACAGAGTTTGAGTCAGTTCAATACATGGGCTCTGGGGCAGGAAGTGGAGCAGTGCTTCCCTGGCTATGGCCTCCTGGGTTCCATGAACTGTAAGTAATGAAGAGGTGAGACTCTGCCACGAGCACAAAACATCATCTCTCCTATCCTCATTACCAGTCTCACTTTTATCTACCCCCGGGTCCTAAAATAGCCACATAGCTGATTTCCTTGCTTCAAGACATCCACAATCTCTTAACCCACATCCAAATGATATTTCTTTTTTTTTTTCCAAATGATATTTCTAAGGCTAAATTTTGATCATATAATTTCCCTTATTAACATCTTTCAGTAGCTCTTTATAACCCCCAGGATGAAATCCAAACACAGAGACAAACATATATATTTCCTCTAGCTCTGTTTTCTTCCTCTCTTTTTGGTTTCTGTTTTATGATGTAGGCAGTCTAAGCTGCTTGTCATTTAATGGATGTCTCAACCTCTTGAACATGGCATACTAAAAGTGATTGAATGAGATGAGAAAAATGGGCTCAAAAATGAAACTTTCTGTTAGTCTTAGTTATATAGTTGTATACTGGTCAGATTCACTTTCAAAACTAGGTATACCAATGCTGTGAGCTTCTTAAAGGTAAAATTATGTTGCATCTCAGGCACTGCTGTGTCCTTGGGCTCAAACACATTTTTTTTTTTTTAAAGAAAGACAAAAAAAAAAGGAGAGGGAGAGAGATTTCATTAGAATGAAACCATCTTAAGAATGCTTACAGAACAATTTCAATGAGTTGCATCTTTAATTAAGTAAAAATTAAGGGGAAAACACCTAGTTCCAATTCCTACTGTAGAAAATGTTTCCCAAACACCTTATTCCATGTTTCTTCTAGTATGGCTCATTGGTCATAATTGAATTTTTCTCGGATAAAGCTTGAATGACCTTCTTGGTCTCTACTCTATGCATTTATTTTTCAAGGTTTCAGGACCAGTGGAGTACGTATTACGGTTGAGTTTAAAATGGATTGTGCTAAAAAAATCACATATAAGATGGTTTTTAAAGTCAATATACATGGTTATCTTAGTTTTTCATGATTCATTTACTGAAATCTAAGTTCTGGTGACAAAAATATTGTTCATTAAAAACAATTTGGATTTATTTGCTTAGCTGCAGTTTTAGGCAGGCAGGTTTAAGGAAATGGAGGTCGCCTTGCTAACCCTGGCTTGCTGTTAATGCATTATGTACTAGTTCAAAAAGCCAAAACTACTGAGGACTTAAGGCTAACCCATATGTAATAAAAGAAATGAACTAAATTGCTTGAGTAGCCCTTCTGTGTGTACCTAAAATAATAAACACAAACAGGATATCTCTAATTTCTTGAGTCTTAGCACACTCCAGACATTGTAGAAAAGTTTCCTAATTTAAGCCTCATAATTATTTTTAAAATTGCCACTGTGTTCCTCGCAAAGATAAGGAAACTGGAGTTTGAAGTCCAAGGTTCTTGTCACAGTGGTCTTAGTAATTCATTCATTTTTTTCATGGCTACTAGGTCAAAGGAATGTCAAACAGCTTCACTTTTTAAGTATTTATGGGTCCAAACAACCTAACTGTTTATGCTCTAAGCAACTTAGTACCTGTTTGAAAAAAAAAAAAGCATATATTGGAAGAAAAATAATATATTGATTTCAGTTTCTTAAGCAATGTCAACTTAGTTACTCAAAGGATGTGTGCACTCATTGAGCACCTCCCAACTTCTCAGCTCTTGGAATCTGATGAAACACACAAATCTTGTTTCCTGTTCTACATTGATCTTCACAGGATACTCATTTATTTGTTTGTTTGTTTGGGGGGTGAAGGAGCCAAGGGAGAGGGAGAGAGAGAATCTTAAGCAAGGATTGGAGCCTGATGCAGGGCTCAGTCTCACAGCCCTGAGTAATGACCTGAGCCAAAGTCAAGAGTCAGATGCTTAACTGGACTGAACCACCCAGGTGCCCCTGTTTGTTTTTGTTTTTCAATAACAGAATACACAGCAAGCCCAGCTTCATCAAAGCTAGGCCGTAGGAAGGAATGTAGTATAATCTAATACTGAAGCTGTGAACTACTTTAAGCTACTAACTGCCAGGATTCTGACAGATGTCAAGTATTACCATGTTGCTCTCAGAAAATAAGATATCCGGGAGTTCCCTCTGAGTTCACTGTGGAGCTCCAACACAGCTGGAACTGCAGAATTAAGAAACTTGCTCAAGACCACATCAGCAGAAAGGGTAGAGCTGAGATTTGAACTCAATTCCCTGTGAACCAAAGCCAGGGTTTTGGGCTACTACAATTTCCGGTGTTCATACAGGGACATTAAATGGGGCCAGGGGCCCTGGATAACCACAGCCAGTTATGTGGGGGAACACTTCAGGAATATAATTAACAATATTAAACTGTGCCTAGTTAGTCCTTCTAGTTACTCAAATCTTTATTAACCATGGAGTCTATGAGAAAGCATATATATTAAAAATAATAATAATAAAGCCCCTACTCTGTAGGAGTTTATAGTCTCTAGTTTGGAAAAGAATATGTATATTCAAAGTTAAACTGAAGCCGAACTCAGCTAGTACTGAAAGCTACTTTCTGCTCCTCTTATGGAAGCACTTAAAAATGTTCAATTATAATTTTGCTTGCAGGAAAATAATGTTTATGCCCACAATAAAATGTGTTAGTTTAATTAAAAACACTGGACTTTAAACAACTACTTTTGATTTCTCTGGTTATGTATTTGTATTTTGGTTATTATTTTTTAAAATTCCCATGTTGTATTGTTTTTATAAATATTTATATGTTTTTTACTATCTCATGCATTTTATCCATTTTAATATTACTTGCCTTTTTAAAGCATTTTTAAAAGACAAAAAAAAAGATAAAAAGGATCATTGTGTTTCAGAATATAATTGCTTTAGTAGATTTGCTCAGCCAAAAGTAACTATATAGATGAGAAAAATCCCATGAGATCTAGAAAATTGTTGATCCACTGCTAGCTTACTGTATAATTTACTTATAATCAAAATATTTTTCAGTGTTATCATTCAAATATGGTAAAAAATTCTCCAGCTTTTATAAAAGTTCTCACACATCATCCAATGGAAAAGTTTAATATGTTCTTTTTTATAATTTAATGGCATCAGTATTTTCTGAACAACTTCTCTAATATACTCATTTTAAATGAAATTAGTTAATCTAAATAAAATAAAGTCTACCTTTTTACAGATTGATTCTCCATAACATCTAAGGGTGAATCATTGGCACAGTGCACACAGAAGATTTCAGAGAAAGGAGCTTGAACAACCATTATAGAACCTTCAGGATCATTTTTACTTCAATGCTGAGAACTGAAATATCAATATTTATCAACACAAAAAACAAATCTCAGTGTAGTACTGAGTGCTATGGCTTACTTTTAAGACTTGAAACTAAGGGGCACCTGGGTGGCTCAGTGGGTTAAGCCTCTGCCTTCGGCTCAGGTCATGATCTCAGGGTCCTGGGATCAAGCCCTACATCAGGCTCTCTGCTCAGCAGGGAGCCTGCTTCCTCCTCTCTCTCTGCCTGCTTCTCTGCCTACTTGTGATCTCTGTCTATCAAGTAAATAAAAAAATAAAAATAAAAAAAAAAGACTTGAAACTAAGTAAGTTCCATTCCAATTTATTTATTGGGATCCAGTTCTACTTGAAAAGTCCAGAATTCAAAAGATACTTTCAGGTTTTTCTAGGTGAGTTCTATGACCTCAGTCAACTGTGAATATTTAGTTACTAATTGATAACTATGTTGGCTTCACTGTAGCATCTGACTGGGTGCCATCCTAAACTAACTAGTCCTTCAGAGTATTTTCTTCTTTTGTATCATTGCTAATTGTTTTTCTCCTTACTTCACCATTGAAGTAATTATTCCCCTAATTAGTGAATTTAAAAAAATGGAAAGCAGCATCATTTGGTAGAAAGACTCCTCAATAAAGATGGGGGACACCTGAGATTTACTCTGCATCTGCTTCAAATTAGTGTATTAGCTTCCTAGGGCTGCCACAGTGAAGTCCCAAAGACTGGGTAGTTGAAGCCACAGGAATGTATTTTCTCAACATTCTGGAGGCTAGAAGTTTGATGAGAGTGTTGGCAGGGCTGCTTTCTTCTGAAGCCTCTCCCCTTGGCTTGTCAGTAGCCAGCTTCTCCTTGTGTCTTCACATGGTCTTCTCTGTGTGTGTGTCTCACTTCTCTCTTCTGTAAAAGGATGCTAGGCATATTGGAGTATGGTCCGTTCTAATGACATAATTGTTAACTTCATTACCTCTTGAAAGAACCTATAACCAAATGTGGCCACATTCTTGGGGTTAGGGTACTTGGGGTTAGGACTATGACATATTAATTTAGGGGAAACAAAAAGCGAGGCCGTAACAATTATCTTTGGTGAACTTTCTGGCTTCAGTAGATTCAGTTTTCTTTTGTCTTATAAATGGAGGGGTGAGTCCCTACATGGTCTTATATCCCTAGCAACTCTGGCCACGACTATATCAGTCAGGTATCCTAGTACATGGCAAAAGCATTGAAAAATAAATTGGATTTTGAACATATTCAACATGTTGATATTTGGTGATCATAATAATGGTAATAAAATTGAGATTTTAAATGCCTTCTGAGTCAATAAAGATTAAATACATATCATATATTCACTGAAATTATTTGAAGATCAGAAATTTATAGAATGGATTTTTTCACATCTTCATTTTCTTATCACAAATCTTATGAGCTTGGAAGGGTGAGTATTGCATTTATTCCTTCTTTGCAGATAAGTAAAAAAATAATATTGTAATAATAAGATTTTATACTTAGTAGGCAGTAGAACTAAGACACAGAGTTAATTAGATATTAAAGTCTGTGCCTTATCTACCATAGTTTTCTCACTTTCTTGGGGAGATAAAGAATATTTTGAACAAACAATACTGTTTAAATTCTTGACAAATTTAAATGGGATATTTACAAAAAAGGAAAAGGATTTAAATAGTTAGGGAAAAAATGAGATGTTAAATTGATAGGGTCAAAAAAGATGGCATTTTTACTAGAATAAATAAACACAAAAACATTTTCTTACTCTCAGCTAAGGGGGTAACAAAAGCTCAAAGAAAATTCAATGCAGAAAATGACAAGAAACAAAAAGAAATTGAAATGAGATTAGTAAATCCAATGTATGAGATTATAAATGAGAACTTTAATTTTAACCTGTACTACAATATAAATGAAAAGATTAAGTCCATATATCTAGTTAGCTAAGATTTGTTGCAGGTGGACAAGGAAATCAGACAATTCCATACCAAATCTCATGCTTATTATCTGGGGTACAGACAAAATGACTCCTTAAGCTTTCTCCATCTGCAGAACTGTTTATCATATTTTGTTTTTATGTAGGCTGCGAGAAACACGTTCCACAAAATAATACCATAATCATTCCATTTCTTCTATCTGTCAATCTATCATCCACTTAAACACACCAAAATTTAACCTGAGGACTGAGTAATTAGCAACCATGCATTATCAAATTATAAACTGCTTTCCTAATTTGTGGCACATTCTCTCCTTTTCCCTGTGTCCACTTTGCACTTGCTAATTATTTTTTAAGCAAATATTCATATAGTACTTGCTAAATAGTAAACAGTGATCCTCGTCTTTACCAACATTAACTCATTACAAATAACTCATGAGTCTACTTTTTCAGTTATTTTGAATAGAAATTTTAAGATATCAGCGTATCAACAAATTTCCAGAATAGCTGGTCTAACTGCTTTTCCAGCTTCCTTTCTTCCTTCTTTCCTTCCTTCCTTCCCTACCACCATTAGATACAATACCTGTTTCTGCATTTTATCATTCCCTAGTATGGATTAGGTGGTAGGTAGTGGAGTAAAGTCAGTAAGTGCACAGCATGTTGGCTCTGCAGAGTTTGAAAGCTCTGCTCTGTCATTTACAATGAGAATGTCCTATTCAAGACATGAATGCATACTGTCCCAATCCAATGTGAATGACTGTTAGCTACAGGTGAAGGATGTCTATTGTTGGGTAGGAGTGGAATAATGAGCATACTCAGGATACAGAAAAATCATGTGCACAGCCTGAAACAGAATGTATGCCAGCAAGGAATCCCATTCAATTCCCATTCGCCTGTCAGCGAAGGCAGACAGGCACTCAGTGGTATCATAGGACAGGTCGGCAAGATGCCTGATATGGGCCAAAATGAGATAAAAGCTTATAGTAGTAGATCGTTGGGTTCTTATCCCCCAGCGAGCCCTAGTTCTAGTACCTCTTTCTGTGCCAGGGTCCCTCCAGTGTTCCAGATACCTTCCTTGCCTCCCCCACCAGAATATATGTCTGCTACTTGTACTATTCCCTTAGCAATCCTGTTCCTTGATACTTCTAATTACATAAACGAATTTACTAAGTGACATGAGAGGTTGATAACAGCTTAATGTCTTTCTCCTTCTAGAGAGTATTTGTAATACACACACACACACACACACACACCATTTATATATGAGGGACTGCAATGCCTTCACACAGGGCAGAGCAGGCAGGAAGTAAAATCCTTCAGGAAGAAGGGTTTGCTTTTCTTCACTGAAGGCTCGCACGGTATTGATTGGTACTGAGGGGTGCTTGTCTCATCCCAGTGATTGAGCAGTGACTGGAAAGAAATGGGGGTGATAAAGGAGGGAAAAGATGCCGGTGGGAAATGCAGTAGACGTGGCTCAAACTTTTCCGGCCAAGTAGAGTTTCTGCAGCTTTATTGATTTTCTTTTTGAAATACAATTTGAAAGGCTTCTCTCAAGTTCGTGAGTGAGAACATTTTTAAGCAAGGCTGTGGCAAAGACATGTTTATGGTTGACACTGTGTCATTTCCCAGTTTATGGTACCTGTTTGGGGAATACATTTATATCCTTCTTAGTGCTGGCATTTACCAAGCAAAGGCGCCACTTGGAAAGGGTGATTTATTTTTTTGCACCATTATATTTTCAAAGACTTTCAGGTTACAAGAAGTCTTTGGAATTAGAGCCCATGATTTTAAGATTAATAACAGTAATTACAGGGCTCTGTTATAGCAGAAAAAGCTCTAGTTTGCCTGTGAGATTGAATATGAAAGGTCTCTCGTGAAAGGGAATAATAAAAGTTTGTTCTTTCTACAAGGACGGCCAGTAATAGGAAGACACTGTCCCCTGCGGAAAAAAAACACAGCGGTGGCAAGGGTCAACTTTGTGTGTGTGTGTGTGGGGGGGGGTTGTTTGTTTGTTTGTTTTAAATTATGGTGACTCTCTGTAACCTGGCCCTGCAGACCAATTCAGGTCATAATCACTTCTGTTTGATCTTTTTTTCTGTGATGCCAACACTCACCTGGGAAATTAGGATTGTTTTGACCCTTTCTCCCCAGCCATATACTTCAAAGTTTGCAGTGCTTTAAACCGTTCCCTCCAGTAACTGCAGCTGACAGATTGGACTCTGGTTAGGCAGTGGCTACAGGGATATTCATTTCTCTCCATGATAAGTGGCCAGAGTTGGTCAGAGACTGGGAAGTCTGTCCATACTTTGGAGGGACAAGAACTGTCCCCCCTGCCAAAAGCTCTTAAAGCATTTATAATCATGGAAAATGGGGAAGTTAAAAGAACCTCTAATGGTTTTGTCCTATCAACAACTTTTTAGGGGGCCCTTTCAGAAGTAGGGAGGGGAAAAGGTAAGATAAAATAAGGGAGACTGGAAAGAACTCTCCGGATATGATTTAGAATGGAGGTAAGAACATAGGAAAAGATGGGGAAAGAGGCAAAGAATGACCTGGAGAATGAAAGAAGGAGAAAGAAGTGGTGAGAACAGGAGACAATTAATTGACAGGAAGAGTGGGAAAGACCAGCACCATTGACTGACAGGAATGAGAGTAACAAAAGGGTGAATACAAAAAATAGGATAGGAAAAGGGGCCCTGCAAAGGATTCTTGTCCCTATTACATCTTCCTCTTTACTCAAAAGTGGGACTTGAAATTCAAGTTCAAATACAGAATTTCAGGGTTGAATCAACCATGCTCTCTTTTTTAAAAATTGAAATATAATTACAGATAATGTTATATGGGTCTGGTATAAATGTAATGATTCAACATTCTATACATTACTTAGTACTCATCAAAATAAGGTACTCTTGATTCCCTTTATTTTGCCCCTCCCCTACAGTCACTTCCCCTCTGGCAACCACCAGTTTGTTCTCTGTATTTAAGAGTCTGGTTTTGTTTGTCTTTTTTTTTTTTTTTTTTTTTTTGCTTTGTTTTGTTTCTTAAATTCCACATATAGGTGAAATCATATGGTATTTGTCTTTCTCTGACTGACTTATTTCACTTAGCATTACACACTATAAGTCCATCACAGATTTTTTTTTAAAGATTTTATTTATTTATTTGACAGAGATCACAAGTAGGCAGAGAGGCAGGCAGAGAGAGAGGAGGAAGCAGGCCCCATGCAGAGCAAAGAGCCCGATGCATGGCTCGATCCCAGGACCCTGGGATCATGACCTGAGCCGAAGGCAGAGGCTTTAACCCACTGAGCCACACAGGCGCCCCTAAGTCTATCACAGATTAAAGACCTATATGTGAGACCTGAAACCATAAAACTTCTAGAAGAAAACAGAGGCGGTTATTTCTTTGACATCTGCAATAGAAACATTTTTCTAGATACGTCTCCTCAGGCAAGGGAAACAAAAACAAAATTAAACTATTGAAATTACACCAAAATAAAAAGCTTTTGCATAGCAAAGGAAACCATAAAAAAAAAGGCAACCTACTGAATGGAAGAAGATATTTGGAAATGACATATCTGGTAAAAAGTTAATATCCAAAATATATAAAGAACTTCTACAACTCAATACCAAAAAGACTATACTTTTTATTAAGAAAAGATGCAGTTAGAAATATGGAAACAGAAAGGTTGTGTTTGAAAGCATTCCTCAGGATACCCAAGAAAGGTAACAATGTCAAGTCTTAAGTAGGACAGGGCATAAGGAAGCCCAGTTTTGGGAGGTCACGCAAGCTATTTAGTGTCTGGGGAGTACATTACCCTGTTCCCTCCTCAAGAGACTCTAAACTCATCCCTGGATGCTTCTGAGTGAACACCATCTGGTGAGCTTCTGCATCTCTCTACTCTGGCCCTCATCCTTACCAGTTCTTTCTTCAATTTATTTCCCTCCCCCTCCTCTCTGTCTGTGGTAGATGGAATCATGGTTCCCAAATTCTCATTCCCTCCTGGTATCCAAACTTGCCATGTGATTTTTCAGTTCTTCCCACCAGAGGCAAAGTGAGTACTTTTTCACTCTCTGACTTTGGGCTTGGCTGTGTAACTTTGACCAATGAGGTTTGGCAGAGATGACACAAAAGCAGTGGCTTCCAATATACTTACGTGATTGGATCTTCTCTCTTGTGCTTTTGCTATTGGCACGAGAAGAACATGTCCCAGGTGTCCTTCAGGTTCCCAAAGAATGAGACACGCATGGAGCAGATATGAAGGAAACTAGTGCCATGCAGCCAAGCCAATCAGAGCTTATTCCAGAACAGGAGAACTGCTCCAGCTGCATAAGCAGGAAAGAAATGCTTTAAATAAATGCTTTAATAAATGTTTCTGGATATTTCTTAAAGTTCCTATACTTCAGGGTTATTATGCAGCCACTCTAATAACTTAAGGCTGGGCACTGGACAACTAGGAACAGCTCCATTATTCAGAGCTCACCAAAATTATTCAAATTAGAAAATGCACAGGAAACCTGAGAAACTTAGCTAACCACTTTCAATTTGCCATACAAATTGTCCCCTAGCTCCAACTTGCTGTTACTGTATCCCTGGGTGCATATCCCCATGGCCTGCCTGGTGATCCTTCTCTCATTTTAATCTGTGAGAAGTGAAGTGTTGTGACTTTTCATTTATCTGCATGTCAGTGTGCTGGGTCCTACCATCAAAACAATCTTTCAATTTTATAAAATAGTTGTTATCAATAGTATGCTTGATATGATAATTAACATTTAAACACGTGAAGAGAAAGAAACTATTTTGTTTGACTTAGCCACTAGTTTATCTATTGGCCAAAACTTTTACTTCAAATAGTCTCATATTTTATGGGTTAACCTATCAACTGGTCACTTTTGGGCCAAGTGCTAGCCTCTGAAGTATTCTGTTCTAGACAGAGAAGTAAAACTATGAGGTAGAAAACATGCGCATCTGTGCTGAAAGGATAGCCTAGGACCACTTTTCTCAGCAAAATTGGTTTGTATATTGAAACTCCTCTATCTTTTCTTTTCCTCAAACCTCAAACACTTTTCTTATTATAGGTAATGTGAATTCTGCAACATTGATATAAGGTTCTAGTAAATCAAATATCATGAAGTATGAAATAATAATAGAACATTTTACTCTTATTGGGAGAGTATTAGGAAGAAAACTTAATTTCCTTCAATCAATAGCATAAAGCAATCACTTCCTTTCCATTCCTCTAACCCCTGTCTGTTCTGGGGTAGAAGTCTATAAAGTTAGAAAATCCACCTTACTTCAACTATTCTGTTATTAGTTCTAGCACTGCTGACCACTTGCTCTGGGTTTCAGTTTCTTTCTTTTCTTTTTTTTTTTTTTTAAAGATTTTATTTATTTGACAGAGAGAGAGAGAGAGATCACAAGTAGGCAGAGAGGCAGGCAGAGAGAGAGGAGGAAGCAGGCTCCCCACTGAGCAGAGAGCCTGATGCGGGGCTCAATCCCAGAACCCTAGGACCACGACCTGAGCTGAAGGCAGAGGCTTTAACCCATTGAGCCACCCAGGCGCCCCTGGGCTTCAGTTTCTAAGTATGAGAACTAGTTTTTGTAAAAAACTAAAAAGTTTTTGTAAAAGCAATGGATACATAATTGATACTTAAAATTCTGGGTTAATAGGCTACTCATAAAATTCAGATAAATACTGTCAAGAACTCCACTAACTAATTTCTAACAAGAAATCTGCACCCAATTGAAAAGCCCATCTTGTGACAGATGTCAAGAAGCTTTCTAAAGTGCTCATCATTTATCCAGGAACGTCTGACACTGATTTGGTGGGTAAATTTCTTCATCCACATGATTTCACATGATTCTGCATGACCTGGAATCTAGTCTCTGGAGTAAGTCTGAAATAAAAAATACATTTAGAAAGAGGCTGGATGGGATAACTCTGCAGAAGCTTTGATCTCACCCATCACTGTGATGACCCAGAATTCCATCATTTGTGTCTGTGAAGGCATTTGTCTTACATTTTACTAGGTACTCCTGCCTTCTGCATGTTCCATACTCACAAAGGGAAAGAATAATTACATACTTCAGGACAATGGTTTGGCAGGAAGGTGCATGAGATTTGAACTCAGGTATCCTATGGTTTGGATTGTGGTTGTGCTATTTAGTTTTAATACTTTAGAGAATTCACTTAATTTCTGTGAATTTAGTGGTGTCCTCTTTAAAATAGGATAATAATCCCTCTGTCCTGGAATTTTTGAAGCTAGTGAGGTTCATGATACACGTCAAACATGTGGTGGATATCTGGGCACATAGCAGGTGCTCAAATATTTGTTCTATCTGAAAGGGTGACAAATAAGAACAAATTCAATGAAAATGAAAGGACAAGAAGAAAATGGCAAAAGAAGATAACATCAGAAAGAAGATTAGTTTTATTTCCATAAACAATTTTATAGCAAGAAAGAAAATATCATCTCTAAGAACTCAACAAGGATGAAAAATTCATCTGTAGCCTATTAATGCACTAATTCACTTGATTATTCAACTGTTTTGGATACCAACCATGTACTTGGCAGTGTGGAAGTGACTGTGGCAGGGGCAATGATAGATGAGACATGCACAGGGCCATTAGGAACTTCCTATTCCAGTAAGAGAGAAGAGATATTGTTATAAATAACTATTAGTCAACACATCCCAAAGAACCTGCCATGAGAAATGTAAACTTATGAAACCCAGAGTTCTACAGTCAGATTAGTTTAGAAAAAAATACACAGCATCTTTCTCATCCACCCCTGAAAATTCACAAATCAAAAGTCCTCTGAGTACTCTGAGGATCTTGTGAAACCAGTATCCTTATTAGGTGTAGGAAATATATGTTTTTTGCTTTATGTATCTTCTTCCCCCAACTCATTTCTAGAAACAACTTGTGAGAATACTATTGTGTGGATCAAATTTTGTAAAATATTTCTTTTTAAAAAATATTTATTTATTCATTTGAGGGAGAGTACGCATGCACAAGTACAAGTGGGGGGAGGGGCAGAGGGAGAGGGAGAGCATCCTTAAGCAGACTCTCTGCTGAGCCCAGAGTTGAGGCAGGGCTTGATCCCAGGTCCTGAGGTCATGACCAGAGCCAAAATCAAGAGCCAGGTGCTCAACTGACTAAGACACCCAGTGCCTCTAACATATTTCTATAAGTAAAGGTGTAATGTGATAAGCAGTACGGGAAAGAGGTCGATAATGTGCAGTGTCGTTTTCACAGGATGCAGATGGGGAGAAGTACTTCTCTGTGTGAGAAGGAACTACAGGATTATGGAAAGCTCCACATTAGAGTAAGGGCTGAAGTGTGGCTAAGAACAGCAGAAGTAGAAATTGACTCTAGGGGCACAGTCATTTGAGTGTGGGACTCTCGGTTTCTGCTCAGGTTTTGATCTCAGGATCCCTGGAAGGAGCCTTGAGTTGGGCTCCGCACTCGGTGCTGAATCTGCTTGGGATTCTCTCTCTCCTCTCCCTGCCCTTTCTGCCTGTGCTCTCTCCTCCTTTCTAAAATAAGTAGATAAATCTTAAAAAAAAATTTTGCTGGAGAAAAGTCTGAATTAAAAGGAGAGACGAGGTTTAGAAGGTATATAAGGTCCAAAATATTGATCTATTATACATGAGAAAATAATTTTTATTTTGTGGGGCTCTCTAGTAGCAGCGGAGAGACAGATTTTTGAATTAAAAGGACACTCTAAGGAACAGAACAGAGTGTAAACAGAGTGTGAACAGAGTAGGTAGTAGGTTTCTTGACACTGGAAGTATTTCAGGGGAGGCTAGACAATGGGATAAACACACACACTGATTCCTGTGCCAAATAATTGGTGGGATGAATAGGCCCCTGAGGATATTCAACTTGAAGTCAGTCTTTAATTCCATGAGTCAGAAGTCTGTTGCTGTCTGTTCTAAAGAGCCATTGAAGATTTTGAGCAGAAAGACTCATGACCTGGACTGTGTTTGGGAAGATTCATTTTGCAGTGTTGTGTAGGGTGTATTAGAAAAAGCCAGTAAAGTAGCAGTGGCCACTACAAAGAATCATCCCCTTTTCCACCAGCAGAAATGACATTCAAATTCCTCCTCCTGCCTTCCCTACTGGGAAGTAGGATGGACTTGAGTTCATCTGCCTTGACTTCCATGGAATTCCATCTGAAATTCACCATGCAGTTTAGTAATAAAGAGGTACATGTTAATTTAGGCGTTGTAACAGATATAACTTTTTACTCTCACTCTCACAAAATACTGACATAGTAAAAAAAATTATTGATAAATTCTGTCAAGACACTTAAAGGACATTCTTCATTTTGTGTAATATTTTGCAATAAAACCACTTATGCAAATATAGAACATTCTGGGAAAGTGAAAATGTTAGTTGCATGAAGTATACCTCAATTTCTGTGAGATTTCATTTCCCTTTTTGAAAAAAAAATCTTGATAATTATATATTCCTTCATAATAATAGTTATTGCATGCCTACTAAGTATTAGGCACTATGCATGATACTTAGTATTTATTGTTACATTCAAGCATTAAGGTAATAGCAATGCTAAAGCTTTAAAGTTCGCATGAAGCTAAGCTAATATTTGGATGGTATTACAGTAATGCACCCCTGACAATTGCAAAACAACTGCAGAATAGGACTCAGAACACCATATTATTAACAGTTGCATAAAAGGGTACAGAACCAATTCTGGGCTTTTTAGTAAAAATAGGACTAGAACACTGCTCAGGCTCAAAGCCCAAGTGGTAGGGTGGGGAGGTGGCTTCTTTTCCCTCCTCTAGTGCTTCCCTAAGCTTGTATAAACATGCCTAGAAAGAAGTAGTATCGCCTTTTAAATTTACCCAGAAACAATACACGTTAACAGCCACAATGACATTTTGTTTACCCTACAGAGTGCTAGGGCAGTAAACCCAAGTTTCTTTACATGGTCGATACTTCCAGAAATTTCCAGAAAAACTCTCCCAGCTCCAGCTGTTCAAAGAATGGATTCTCTGAGTTCTTAGTTGGGGGAGGAGGGTTTTCCCAATTCCTTTCAAGCCATATTAAATACAGGGGCAATCACACATGTAACCTCATGGCTATTAACTTTCAAATATAGAGAATAGATGTAATTATTTGTGATATTCCCTACTTGATAACCTCTACTCAACACTAACTATGTGCCAGGAATTGCAGTTGGGTGTAGAAGCTACAGAAATCAGGGAAACCATAGTTTCATGTCTCTGAGGAATAGTCAGACAAGAAAATCGCCATGTAATTAAGGTTTAGGGGATCTGTGAGGTCATCTAGTCAAACATTTCATTTTACAGATCAAAAGACTTAAGAGGAAGGAAGGCCAATTACTTATCAAAATCACAGGTGATGTTAGTGATACAACTTCAGTTAAAAGCCTAGTCAACCAGCACCTGGGCCAATATTCTTTGAACTCTAAGTCCCAGGGCACAAACTATTTTATTTCTTTTATCCTTAGCCTTTCTTTTTATTTGTTTGAAAGTCACTGGCCTTTCTGCTCCACACTGATCTGATTCTCCTCTACCTTCATGATTTCACTGCCAGGTCCCTGATCAGTTCCCTGAGGCCCCTTTTCTCCTTCCCCTCTGAGGTCTGAGTTTCTTGATGATCACTGTTTCACCACCACCTCTAGCTGATTAGGTTCACTTGTGCCAAGCTAGCATTGTTCCAGAGCTGATTGCAGATAATGCTGCCTCACCTTTTTGCACAAGTGAGAAGAATGTACGTTAAATAATAATCAGCTACCTCACATTTGTCTCACTTAGCTATGCAGTCTGGCACTTCCCAGTCCTCTGTGGTTACAAAAAAATAATTTCCGCATCTATTACTGCTTCTTTGGATATTGCTCCAGTAGTTAAAAAGACATTCCACTGTACACATTTCCATTTCTGATTGAGGTCCTGGAATTAATGTAAATTTCTTCTTGTCCCTGAGAATGTCTGCATGTAAACTCATTACCCTTCCTATGATAATCTGTTCTTTCTTTCAGTTTAGATGAGCCTGTTGTTCAATATTATTCAATAGTCAAGAATCTAATAGAGATGGGCACCTGGGTGGCTCAGTCAGTTAAGTGTTTGACTCTTGGTTTTGGCTCAGGTCATGATCTCATGGGTAGTGAAATCAAGCCCAGGGTCAGGCTCCATGCTTAGTGGGGAGTCTGCTTGAGATCCTTTCCCTCTGTCCTTTCCCCAAGTTGCTCAAATCAATCAATCAATCAATCTAAAAAAGGGGGGGGAAGGAATATAATAGAGACTATGTCAGGATTTAAACTACTTTTTTCAGAATATTTCAATATTATACTTGTTTTTCTCTTTACACCCACTTTCATTAAGTCTCACTTATCAGACTGCGAATACAAAGCAATTAATTTCTTTCTTTTGGACATCATTCAACATAGCCCTATTACCAGGAATTCTAATATTTAGAATGGACACAGAAATAAAAGATATATTCCCTGCATTGAGTCATGGTGGAAAAATCAGGCAGGTAAATCAATGATAACTCTACAATGTGATATGTAGTGTGATTTGTTATAGTGAAAAGGGAGGAATAAACAGATCCTTCAATCCTTCTTGGGGTGGAGAACCAAAGCTTTCAGAAAGTGGTAGATACTTAAACCGAGGGTTGAATATTGAAGGAAAAGAGCAATTGACAGAACAGAAAGGGAGTGTTGTACCATTTTGCAGCTGGGGAAGCTGAAAAGTAAATAAAACATTGTTATTCCAAAAGCACGGGTCAAGATTTTAAAAGAGTTTACAGTGAAAACACAACCCACTGGGAGAAAGCTGGATATATTATGTAGAATTTTTAAGCATCCAAATTCCACCTGGGATTTCAGCATGCCAATTCTCCTTTAAGATTATTGGAAGGATAAAATTTTGCAATATTTTAAGCATTTTATTTTATACAAAAAACTTAGAAGAGGTTAGAAAAGTTAATACAATGTTTTTAACAGGTTTTTGTTCTATAGTTAAGAGGGAATCACTGAAGATATTTGAGAAAGTCATGTGTATTGAGGAAAGATGCATTTACTGAAGCTAATTCTGTCAGGGACATTAGGGCACATTTTTTTTTTCTTAATCAGAAACAATTTAGAGAAAGTAATAATAGTTTGTAGGCAAGAAAAACCAAGACTAACATTATTTCAACAAGATTAAAAGTCAAAGCTTAAATCAGAGAGACAATTTAAATAATAGACCAAGATGGCCAATTGAATAAAAGATCATTCTGAGTTATTAAATACAAGTGAATTCAGAAAATATTGGTGTTCTTTCTTAGTGCTCAATACCTTTTTTGTTTGTGAATTGGAACTTCTAGGGATGGTACGAACATGAACACAAACTTCAAAATACACCCAACCCAGTGGCTTCACCTACCAAATTAAAAAAATTAAAAAAAAAAAATTTCTAAATGGAGAAGAGGTGTCCTAAAACTGTGCTAAGAATTAGATTAGGGAAAGATGATTTTCACACACAACATATTTGAAGCATTTCCTAAATTAAATAAAATGTTAATGGGATACTATTAAAAGAAGATGTCAAGATGTGGCATTGACATAAACATAGGATTGCCAGGAAATTTACTAAAGGAAAAGGTTCCATTTTGGTGCACTCCTCTTTAAAAATCAAAGGATAAGAACTGAAGACACAGGCAGTAACGTTTAAGGGCAAATTCTACTACTTTAACATGTCTGTGTGGCAAAAGCTTAACAACATTAGAGAATAACAGCATTGGAAGAACTGAGGTTTCCTGGGGTGAGTGAAAGAAGTAGAGACAAGTCAATGTACCTGAAAATAGTCACTGGATAGGTGGGTTGCATATTGGAAATCTCTTGGCATTGCCAAAATGTGTATCTGGCATAGAGCAGAGCTCAAATATAAATTTGGATATAGATATTTGGCCTTGGGCAGTTTTTTAATCAAAGGCAGAGAAGAAACTATAGTGGAAAGCATTAATTATGGCACTACCAAGAAGAACCTGGCTCTCTCCTAACTCCCCCTAGGATACTAGATCACTGAATTATTTATTTAAATTTCTGTCAACCAGCCCACCTACTTGAGGTGTGAGAAGAGCATTTTTTTTGTTTGTTTTGTTTTGTTTTTACAGCAACCAAATGGAAATGGAGGACATCCCAGGAGAATTTAGCCACCTTATTTGCCCAGGAAAGTTCACCCAACTGGGTATAGGAACAGGAGCTACCCATTTATAACCCAGGAAGTGAAAGTGAGGTGAAGTCATGGTCATTATGCAGTAGAAAATCAAGACAATGTTATCAGAAGAAGGTAGAAAGCATACTAGAGAGAGGACAGTAAGTCCCCACTACATTCCATGCCTTGGTAACATAAAGATTACATGTCCATACTTCCCTGAGACACATTTAAAAATAACACATCTGAGGTGCCTGGTGGCTCAGTCACCCAGGCTTTTCCCCTTCTCCCTCTTCCTCTGCCTCTCCCACCCTCATGCTCTCTCTCTTTCTCTGCTCTCTCAAATAAATAAAGTCTCAAAAAAAAAATAACACATTCAACATGACATAATTACTTTACATATCAGTAAAAGTCCACTCACCTTATCTTTTCAAAGAGACAATACCAGGTTCTGTGTGCCAAGTCCAAGACCTTTAAGTGGTGTGCATTGTTCATTTTCCTTTGTGTAGACCAGATGGGAAATAAAAGCAATCATGATTAAAAAGGAAAAAAAAATATTTAGGAAAAGGGTGAAGAGTTTAAGAGTTGAACAATCTATAACATACACCATATCCTTAGAGAGCCGTAACAAGGATTCCCTGTTCAGGTGGTGAAGCAGAGCCCACTTCAAGAATCTTAGTAGGCCCTCTGCGAGGATGTCTAATGTCTGTTATTCTCTATGCTCACATCCGAGATGGGCCAATGGGAGAATTACCCTTAAATAGATTAAAATATTTATATCACAATACTTTTTGTTGGCTTCAGTTTGGCACCTTGGGGACTGAGAAATCAATGGCTTCTTTGAGCCATGTGGATTTCTCTCAAAAGGCAATTACCTCGAATGCCAGAGATTTTGTAGCGATGATTAAGATGGCCATCTGGATTCTATTACCCTGGAAACCTCTCATTCCCATTGCCATCAATGAGCCCATTTCTGTAACTGCACCTCCTGATATCAGCCCCGGCTTACTGAGGACCACTGCCACTGAGCTGCTCAGTGACGTGGGTGCCCTAGCAGGGCAATCTTGCCACTTTAGCTCATGGAGGATCTTCTGTGTCCTCTCACATTGGTGGGGTGTCTGGCCTCGTGTGGTGTTGTCATTCTGGCACATTACTTCTCTGAGTCTCCTCCTCCATCTTTGATCACATTGGTCCTGAAATTACGACTTCCCTGAAAGTGAGTTTCCAACAACTGCACTAGCATTTCGGTCACCAGCTCTCAGTGTTCTTATCTGGATGTTAAATTGATATCATAATTACAAGGTTCCCTGTTAGCTGTCTCTCACTTAGCCAACATCATGTTCTGCCTCTCCTGACCCATCCCTCTCGGGACCCCAGTTCCATACATGCTCTCTTGGGTCTCATCAATACTTCTTTATTTTATTTTATTTATTTGAGAGAGAGCGAGTGAGAGAGAACATGAGAGGGGAGGTCAGAAGGAGAAACAGACTCTCCTTGGAGTGAGAGCCCAATGTGGGACTCGATCCTGGGATTCCAGGATCATGACCTGAGCTGAAGGTAGTTGCTTACGCAACTGAACCATCCAGGCACCCTCATCAATACTTCTTAACTAGTTCTTCAGCTCATTCAGGAGATAGTTTCCTCTTTCCCTTTAGCAGGTATAGAACTTCTCCAACTGGGTCAGGTATAGAACTTCTCCAACTGGGTAGGCTGTTATCTAATTTAAGTTATCAGTATGGAGGCTGGGAAGGGAGGGGGGTTTTATATTAAAGGGTGCACATGTTCTTTCTCTTCAGGCAAGAGTGAGGGGTCTAGTCTTGGTCAGGGACAAATGAGACACTACAGATGTGTCCTGGGGTTCAGGTGAACCCCATGGCTTTTGAGTGTATCAACCCAGATGTTTTCCCACCCACTCGAGTCTCAGGGTTCCACTCCTAACCAGCCATAGTCCTGGCCATGGCATATCAGACTTGCCAGAGTGCATAATTCAGTCTTCTCTAGTGCCTTCTCACCCTTATAATTAAGCTCAAGATCTCAGCTTTTCCTGTCCCATGATTTCATATTATGAATTTATGTTCTGCTTAGAAGTTTTTTGACTTTCACATCTAGTCTTAAATCCGTGATTAATCCCCCTCAGTCTTTCATTGTCTTTCTCCACCGCATCTACTGCACATCACAACAGACTACCTCTTCTGAACCCTCCAAACACTTGGGAAATTATGACAAATTTTGGTAGCCATGGGCTACTTGTAATGGACTCATAGCTAGTGATAGGGTTTTCCTTGTCAACCAGACAGCTGTAGAAGCCACTTTTAGGGCCTTTCCTCAGACCAGTCCTCACACCAATTGCTGGCACCCAGATTTCTTTTTATGTAGTTTGGTGCATAACAAAACACCAAAAAGTTGCATGGGTGCATGGCTTCAGCCATTAGTTCAGCAGATATTATCCAGCTTCTACTATATTAGATATAGTAGAGCACAGATGCCAGGAATACATAGATTTATAAATCCATTCTCTTGCTATGGGTCTGGGTCCCCCAGATCCTGTAAAAAGGTAATGACAGCACAATATGACAAGGAAGAGCCATATAATTTTACCTGAAGGAGGTTAGACTTGCTAAAAGCATGTGTATGGCATTAGTCATTGTTGAGCTGCATAATTAAAAAGGAGAGGTTCTAGACATACCTGGTACATAAGATGCTGCAGAGCCAGGAAACAACCTGCAAAAACCAAAGTTACACGAAACAGCTTGGGTTTAATTAATTAAACAACTAATTAATAATTAATTAATTACAATTAATTAACAAATTAATTCAGCGACTCTGATGTGAGAACACTTACTGGCTATGTAAAGAGAAGTGTATTAGTTAGAATTCATTCTTTCTGTTTTCTTTTTTTAATTGAGGTAAAATTCACATTACATTAAATTAACCATTTAAATGGTTCACTTTAAATGAACTAAAGTTAATTTTAAAGTTTTTAATTAAAGTTAAATTTAAAGTGAAAAGATCTGTGGAATTTAGTGGATTCACCACGTTACTCAACCACCACCTCTGTCTAGTTCCAAAACATTTCTTTCACTCCAAACTAAAGCTCCATATCCACGAAACAGTTAATTTCCATTCCCCCATCTCCCCAAGGCTTGGGAATCACCAATCTGCTTTCATGCTTTTCGTTTCTATGGATTTACCTATTCCGGGCATTCCATATGAATGGAATTCTAGAATATATGACTTTTTGCATCTAGCTTCTTAAACTTAATGTTTTAGAGATTAATCAACATGGTAGCATCTAGCAGCACTTCATTCCTTTTATAGTTGGATAATATTTCCTTGTACATAGTATCACATTTGATTTATCTATTTACATTGATGGACATCAGTGCATACATTGTGTACAAGTATTGGTTTGAGTCCCTGTTTTCAATTCTTTGGGGGATATACCTGGAAGTAGAATTGCTGGGTCATGGGGTAATTCTGTTTTACTTCTTGAGGAATGGCCAAATTCCACATGGCTGAAGAAAGTACTGAGGTAAGTCCAGGGCTTAAATGATATTTCTACGATTTAGCAATCAGGCTTCTTCTGTTTCAGAGGTCAAGAAACTAATGTCTGAAGTTGCATA
Source organism: Taxidea taxus jeffersonii (assembly GCA_003697995.1). NCBI lineage: Eukaryota > Metazoa > Chordata > Mammalia > Carnivora > Mustelidae > Taxidea > Taxidea taxus. The sequence continues at coordinate 67,917 of ML108769.1, read as the reverse complement.
CAGATTATGTTTTCTTGGTATGTAGCCATTCCCATTCATTTATGTATCCTCTATAAAGACTTAGGGATTGTATGGCATGACTGAAGAGATACGGAGACAGTGTGACCTGGAAAACCAAAAATATCTGGACTGTTCCAGAAAAAGTTTGCTGTACACTTACTTTATTGGCCTGTCATCTTTTGCTTGGGCTTCCTGCTGGTAGTCCCAGATGGCTATTTGAGCCCTAGTCCTGAATCCAGCCATCAGGAAGGAGAAAACGGGAGAAAGGGCTTGCCACTCTCTTGAAAACACTTCCCTGAGGAATCAGAATCTTACTTACATTTCATTATCATAAATTAGTCCCTAGTCCATGACTAATGATGAAGGAGACCAGGAAATGAAGTCTTTATGTCAGGTGGTTAGGGAACAGCCTAAAATTTCAGTTCACTTGATAAGGAAAAAAAGAGGAAAGAAGTGTTCCTAATGACTAGCCAGCTCTGGCACAGAGCCAGCATCCACTAGAGGAACTAGCATATACTCTAGATGTATTTGCAGCTCCCCTGAGAATTACAGAGTCCAGACAAGCCGGTAAGAAGGGAGAGAGTGTAAGAATCATACAGAATCTAAGAATCAATTACAGTCCTTGTTACCATCCCAATCATCAGACAACAATTAGAAATAGGTAGATTAGTAATAAATCTCTATCTTCCTTGATAAACTGAGTGATTTCTAAGTTCACTAGGTCTCATTTTCTGGTTAATTTAAAAGTCTGATTAAAGTTTTACCTCTCATAATTGAGATCAATGTAGCATAATCTCTAGCTTTAATTGGATTTTCAAGGTTTTGCATTTGGAAAGGGATTGAAATTCAGAGAAGTTGTCAATGGCACAATTTGCAGGATTGGGACAACCAATTGCTATTATTTTTCTGAAAGGCAAAGACATTAAATATTGTTTTTATATCAGTTTAGGGAGAAATAGCTGTAGGAGAAATAAGGATGAGAAAAATTAGTACAATGCAGTATTAACTCAAACATGTTTTTTTTTTTTTAAAGATTTTATTTATTTATTTGACACAGAGAGAGAGATATCACAAGTAGGCAGAGAAGGAGGCAGAGAGAGAGGGGGAAGCAGGCTCTCTGCTGAGCAGAGAGCCCGATGCAGGGCTCGATCCCAGGACCCTGAGATCATGACCTGAGCCGAAGGCAGAGGCTTAACCCACTGAGCCACCCAGGCGCCCCTCAAACACGCTTTGATGTGAGCTCAGACTCAGGAGTGTCAGGGTAGAATGTACTTAAACTTTTGCATATGTCAGTAAATAAACTGAACAGTGCGTTCACAAGATTTCTTCTGTTTAAAAATATTTCTAATTTGCTTAGAAATAGAAACATCAGTAAGAGGTGGTTGCTTTGTGAATTTTCAGAAGTCCAGATATTAATTAAAAGAGTACGTCAAAAAGTATGCAAGGTTAGAAGTTCATTATATGTACACAGTCCATCACTATGTCAGAAAGAAAAGAGTGTCACATTGAACACAGATGTAGTGTTCAGAGGCTTATTGATTTATTCATATCAGGGTCATTTTATTTCTAAATTGTGCTCATTTTTGAATAGAACAAATGGGAGCTTTTATGAGAAATGCAAAGCTCCAATGTTCTATTTTCCTTGCTATTTAGTTTTTAGTTTGCATAATGTAAATACTCTTCTTGTATATAGTTCTATAAATTTTGGAAAAGCTTAGAATTATACAATTACCACCACACAACTAAGATACGGCACTGTTCTGCCATCCACCCCAAATTATCTTCTCTTGCTCCTTGATAGTCAATCTCTCACCATGGTGTGTAGCCTTTAAAGTTGTCTTATTTCATTTAGTACAGTGCATTTAAGATTCACCCAAGTTGATGTGTGTATCAAGAGTAGCTTCCTTCTACTGCTGAGTAGTGTTTCTTCATAATGACATATTATCATTTATCTATTACCAATTGAAGGGCATTTGGGTTTGATTTAATTTTTATCAATTATGTATAAAGCTGCTACAAACATTCACATATAGGTTTCTGTGTGAACATTAGTTTTCATATATTTTAGGTCAATAGCTAAAATTCATTGCTGGATCATATGGTAAATGTATTTTTAATTTTATAGGAAGCTGCAAACAGCCACAGTGGCTGTGCTGTTTTGCCTTATCACTAACAATGTATGAAAGTTCCAATTACTCCACTAACTCCCCAGTTTTTGGTACTGTCAAGTTTTTTTTTTTCCCTTCCTTTTTTTCCCCTCCCCCCGTCTCTCTTTGCCATTCTAATAGTTATGGAGTATCTTATGATTTTAATTTGCATTTTCCTAATAACCAATGATACTGAGTACCTTTTCTGGTACTTAATTGCTATCCCTATATTCTTTTGGGCAAAATGCCTGTATCTTTTCCCTACATTTACAAAATAGGCTTTATTTCTAAGAACAGTTTTTGTTGTGCAGAAAAATTAAAAAGGTAGTATTGAGAGCTCCCTAATGCCCCTCACTCAGTTTACCCTATTATTAACATCTCACATTGGTATGATACACTTGTTACATTTAGCGAATCAATATTTATGTATTATTATTAACTAAAGTTCATGATTCAAGATTCCTTTATACTTCTGTCATTATATACATTATATATATAGACATATATATAGTATATATTATGTATTATGTCATTATATATATTACATATAATGTCATTTTTCTGTTACAGTATCCTATTCAGGATAACACATTACATTTAGGTGTCATGTCTTCTTAGGTACAACTCACAAAACACAGAGTTCCTGGTCAGTTCTCTCACTGAGGTGATAGGCTTAGTGGAGGAAAGAAGACTTCTCACATGCAAAGGAAAATGTGTATGGATAGGTACAGCATGTTGCGGGCATTCCATTGTTAAACTAGTGGAAAAAAATCCCTTTTAGTCACTTCTGAGCTTGACAGTTACTGAAAAACCAGGCCAATGAACAAGAGAAACACATGATCCACCTTGGATGAGACTAGGAGATATCCCTAAACCTGAATTACAATATAATGAGATCAAAAGGCAAGAGAAAGTGGAACCCAACATAGCAACTGCAAAAGATGAAAACAAAACAAAGCTCCTCCAAAGGAAAGAGCAGTAAGTACTCCAGTTCAAACTACGCACACCTGCTAAACTTCAGAACAATCGGGTTCTACACGTGGTATAGTGAAGAGTAAGAGCTGAGTGTTTTATAAGAATAATTTAAATTCTAGTCCCACACTTCATGCAGTAAGACTATGTTTTGCGGCTGCATAGATATTTAAGTTCTAGAGAAAACAGGGCATGTGGGACTTGAGAAGAGGGAAAGCCAGTCACAATAGCAGGATGGAATAAAGTTATAGACTGAAAAGTGGAGGATTTATTTCTACCTCGGGTGATGGCAGATTAGCTCAAGTGATTGAATCTTCATGCTCATAGTACTTAAGAAACAATGGAGAAAATAGAGTTTGATTGAAGGAATTCAGAAGCTCCCCCAGCACTGAAAACTTGTCGGGCCCAGGATCTCCCTAAAAAGGGCTGCTCAGGCAAGTCAGTGTGCTACTTCATGCTGCTCTTCCTCTTGAATATTTGCTGATACCCAAGCTGTGACAGAGAGACTGCAAAGCTGACTAGAGATTTTATAGACTCGTGGGCTAAAGGGACAGAATTTACAGCTCAGGATCCACCAGGAAGTATTTTTTGTAGACTTCCCAGACTTTTAGTTAGAAACCTTTGAAGAATGATAAAGAAGGTATAGGGAAAACCTGATCTTGGGAAGTCCTAATAGAAACTAAAGCCCAACTACAAATCAGCTCAGGTCATGAGATATACTGAGGCAATTGTCCTTATGTTAATAAGGACAGAAGCAGAAGTCAGTCCCTTCTGCAGCAAGGAAACATCACTGAGCACTTCAAATTAATTATGTGACTTATAGGAAATCAAATCCATTATCAGTGATTAACACACAATTATATTGCCATTGAGTACTTCTCTGACAGTACCATCTACGGTTTGGCTGCATGTTTCCCAAACATCTAGAACAGTGCCTGGCCTACAATTTTTACTCCATACACTCCATAAATATTTGTTAAATGAAACACAAAAAATTCACATTCACTTATACAATACTCTCCTGGTGACAGGCCTGAGGGAAATACACCAATAGTTTCATAGTAGTTATACCTTGGTCATGTGGGATTCTATTTTTTTCCCTTATATTTCTTAATTTTTCACATTTTCTACCATTACCATGTATTATTTCTGAAAGCACCTCTTCAAAATGTTATTTTATTAAAAGTCACCAAATATAAAGTTTCAAGTTCCTTCCCTTCTACCAATTCAAAGCTGAAATTCAGAAATGATTTACCAAAAAGAAATAGTATGATCTTTTAACACAATCCTGCTATGTATAATCATATTATCTCTCCTGTTCTCCATTTTGCCATACCAGTAGTTGGCCAGGTCAGAGTGGACGACTGTAGACAAGAACAGAGCAAACTTAGCCAGACTCAATGACACCCTCCAACTTATTTCCACAACCCAGGATCCTACCACAGTATCCACGGAGATGTATATAATAGAGAGCATCAAGACTGAAACAGACTTTGGACTACAGAATATCTAATACATGTGCCGCCAATGTATTTTACCATCAAATGCTCATTTTTCTTTCTGCAAGGATTGAGCTTTCTGAAATATTTAATTTACGAAATGGAGCTTACAGTCAGTAATCGGTGACTAAGCATATTAAAAATGGCTTATCAGAGGGCATGTGGGTGGCTCAGTCGGTTAAGAGTCTGCCCTCTGCTCAGGTAGTGATCTCACGGTCCTGGGATTGAGTCCTGCACCAGGATCCTTGCTCAGTGAGGAGTCTGCTTCTCCCTCTTCTGCCACCTCTCCCCCAGCCTGTACTTGTGCTCTCTCGCTCTCTCTCTCAGATGAATAAGTGAAATCTTTTAAAAGAATAAAAAATAAATAAATAAAAATGTCTTATCAATAGGGATGACTAGTATAACTTCATTGGGTAGATATAATTATGGCATAAAACAAAACATGATGTTTTGGTGACTTATGTAGCTAAATCAAATTTCTATGAATTTTTCTGAAATATCAGATACATCTTCCAGACTAATGTTTTCATGGCACATTCACACGTGGGCATTGTCAGTTGGAAGTTAGATAAAAGTAACAAATTCTCCAATTAGATAAAATTAGATAAAAGTCAAGAATTTTATAAGATAATGGCAGTTAGGCTTCCAAAACCATCACCCCTTTTACTTTAAAAGCCCATCCCAAGAATCCACCAGGCATTTGAGGCATTTGAACAGTGACCAACTGAAAGGTAGGGGCCATAACAAATCTTACAATCAGAAACTTTGAAAAATACAAATACATGGGAGACTAGAAGAAAACATTACTATATACTTTAATATATATATATATATTTATTTATTTAAGCTTTTTTTTATTTAAATATATAATGTAACCCCACCACCCTCTCCCAACCCCTCTCCCTCCCACCCCCCTCAGTTTATTTTATGACATTAAAAGTCTCTTTTGGTTTGTCTCCCTCCCGATCCCATCTTGTTTCATTTTTTCGTTTCCTACCACCTTAACCCCCACCCCCGTTGCATCTCCACTTCCTCATATCAGGGAGATCATGTAATAGTTGTCTTTCTCCAGTTGACTTATTTCGCTAAGCATAACATGCTCTAGTTCCATCCATGTTGTCGCAAATGGTAAGATTTCATTTCTTTTGATAGCTGCATAGTATTCCATTGTGTATATATATACCAC